>APFE031601586.1:23579-79572 GCA_000404065.3 Pinus taeda | reverse complement strand
GGTTAAAGGGTCTGCTAGATGAAATTGGAAGAAAGCAGGAGAAAGTGGATGTACTTTGTGACAGTCAAAGTGCTATTCACTTGGCTACAAATCCTGCCTATCACAGCAGAACCAAGCACATTGATGTAAGGTATTATTTTCTGAGACATGTGATCGATGGTGGAAAAGTAGCTCTTAAAAAGGTCCATACACGAGAGAATTGTGCATACATATTCACAAAGCCAGTAACAGTAGAGAAGCTGCAGTGGTGTTTAGCCTCTCTTGGCTTGCAGAAAAGATGATGAATGGGCATGGGCAAGAGATTAGGAAATTGTTGTCAAGGTGGAGTTTGTTAGTATTGACAACAAATTAGTAATGTTTTTTTTTATGTAAATTATAATTAGGCGGTGGCATACTCAATATTCGGTTATGTAACGATAGATGTAACGATAGTCATGATATAAAACTAATGTAATACACATGAAATAAAACAGAGCGAGAAATCATAATTGAATACATCCGTTCAGTTCAAATTCAGTTTCATATCTTGGCGAGGGTTCTTGTTTCTTTTTTTCTTTCATTATTTCATCTGTCTTTTTCTACATTCCATACATTAACGCCCATACAAAACACTCTGTTGCATTCACATAATCAACGGACAAAGGGTAACATTGCTCTCAAATATAGCGGCATAAGATCTTGCAAGCTAGTCGATAGTTCTTAAATTGCATATTAGCTGTTGCAATGCATGCTTGATTATGGTAAGAATGGTTCTCTATGATGAAGGTTTCTTTTAACATGCATGTTTCTCCTACAAGTTATGTTTGAAGACACTGCGGAAAGAGCCCTGAAACATAGCCATTTGTTAAATTCATGGCGTTGTTGATTATTCAAAGCCTTCTATCATCAAGGTTTTATATATTTTTATGATTTTTGAACTAAATAGCATCAAAACTTCTTCGTGTTGAACAATTGATTTTTAAATTCTTCAAAAAGTACTTCATTTCTATTCGTTCAACCTTTAAGCCCTATGGAACTCATTCCCTTTCTTCTATATAAAGAGCTACATTATTTGATATCTTGATTTTCTTTTGAGGATAATTCACAACCAAACTTATCTTGATTTTCTTTTGAGGATAATTCACAACCAAAATTTTGGAAATAACAATTTTTTTTTTTAAATTATTATTTTCATAATAATGTTTCGAAATAACAAGTTTTTTCAAAATTATTATTTTCATGATAATGTTGGGAAATAACAAGTTTTTTCAAAATTATTATTTTTTTAAATTATTATTTTCATAATAATGTTTCGAAATAACAAGTTTTTTCAAAATTATTATTTTCATGATAATGTTGGGAAATAACAAGTTTTTTCAAAATTATTATTTTCATGATAATGTTCTGCCAAATTATTTACCTGCCCAAAGGACATGGAATTTACTCACACATAGATATCATAGTATGCCAGTTTAAAATAGATAAAATGTGGTTTACTATATTTGATGGTTCGTAAATGGCAGGGAGTTTTAATAAATTTCTTTTGAACATATAATTAAATTTATTAAAATATAAATTTAGTATTTTTTTATTTAGATAAAAGAATTGACCATTTGAAAAGCATTAATTTTTTTCATCATTATAATTA
Source organism: Pinus taeda (assembly GCA_000404065.3). Lineage (NCBI taxonomy): Eukaryota > Viridiplantae > Streptophyta > Pinopsida > Pinales > Pinaceae > Pinus > Pinus taeda. The sequence continues at coordinate 77,945 of APFE031601586.1, read as the reverse complement.
GGCTGTCTTATACCACAAGCTATTTAGATTTGAATATATGATTTTTGTACTCATATTTATTTTACATTTATATGGTTTTATTTTCACTTATCAAGTAATATTTATGGTAGTTAAATTTTATTATTATTATTTCATTCCATGTTATGTATTAAATTGAGATTAAATGATTAGAAATTTAAACTTTAATAAATTTGACATTTCTGAATATTTAATAGATATGAGTTTAAAATACATCTATGTTGGTATTAATAAATATGGGTTTAAAATTAATCTAGGTTGTTTTTTTGACTTTATTTTATTAAACGTTAGTTTATTTTTTCTAAATATTGTTAAATATATATGTACATATTTAGTTATCCATTTACATGTATAAATTTAGTTATCTATTTTTTGTTATCCTATATGTCATAATTTTTTTTTTTTTTTTTGTGCCAGACTTCTACCCATCGTTGCTTCTTAACTACTCATTAGTTTGAGCTTTCACTATATTTCTATATGTTCTATAATATTCTTACTATATATATCTAATTATATATATATATATATATATAATATATATATATATATATTAATTGAAAAAAAATGAATTTGTAATTATTTGATTGGTTCATATTTTGAAGTTCTATGCTACCATCAATGGTTTGTGCAAATTTCATCACTATGGAGGGATGGAATATGTTATTGCCAATTCCCTCTTGAGCTCTTATCTCTACAATAATAAATTTGGGTTTCTTGTTCCTTTCTCCTTCGTAGTTTTGCACCAACTTGTGAATTGATCTCAACTACTTTCGTTCAGTTTTACTTTTTCAGTCCCTCTATTGAATATCCATTTTGGGATTGGAGTAAGCTATAGGTGTGAAGGGGGTGATATGACACCCATCCTGACCCTTTTTTCTGGCTCCCAACTATTTTGCTTCGACCCTCTCGTCAGGCCCCACTGTGGATCCGTGACTACCCTTCCTCCTCCTCCTGTCTCATCATCCCTTCCTCCCCTGCCCACACCCTCCACCACCTTACATTAATTATGGGAGATTGAACTTCAAAATTCAAATGGAGCGCACCTTCCTTTGATAACCTACTCCCTTGTGACCTAAATTCAAACTGGTGCCTTCTGTCTTGAGCTAACACGACGTTATAGAATCGATCTCGCTCCCCTGTGACATCAACCTACAACGGGTTTACGTATAGCTACATATGCATTGCAACTCATAAATCCTTAGCAAATCCATCATAAATCCTTTATTGCAACTCGTAAATCCTTCATGGACAAAATTCAATAATGGTGGAGTGAACGAACATAGTGAACGAATACATGTGTCTGGATAGAGGGTGGCACTGCAAACCATATGTATGGTTTTAATTCCATCTTTCAGACTAGGCGTTCCCTCATTATTGAACAATACTCTTTGTAATCCAACTACTAAATAAGCAATGGAAACTCTAAGGAAAAAGTTCAAAAAACCTAGAATGAAAGTATCGTTTTTTTTAACAAATCTCTTTGGCCTTGCTGCATCATGCCCTTGTCTTTCAATCTTCCAATAGTTACTCATAAAATTCTTCATGCTTACACTAGTTGTTGAGCCGATTATCCCTTTCATACTTTCATCCTAAGCCTTCAAGGTCTACCCTCTAAACCACATTGTCTTACAATATCTTTGTTGCAAAGGAAGCTTCTGTTTAGAAATTTGCAACCTAAATTCAAACTGGTGCCTTCTGTCTTGAGCTAACACGACGTTATAGAATTGATCTCGCTCCCTTGTGACATCAACCTACAACGGGTTTACGTATGGCTACATATGCATTGCAACTCATAAATCCTTAGCAAATCCATCATAAATCCTTTATTGCAACTCATAAATCCTTCATGGACAAAATTCAATAATGGTGGAGTGAACGAACATAGTGAACGAATACATGTGTCTGGATAGAGGGTGGCACTACAAACCATATGTATGGTTTTCATTCCATCTTTCAAACTAGGTGTTCCCTCATTATTGAACAATACTCTTTGTAATCCAATTGCTAAATAAGAAATGGAAACTCTAAGGAAAAAGTTCAAAAAACCTAGAATGAAACTATCGTTTTTTAACAAATCTCTTTGGCCTTGCCTCATCATGCCCTTGTCTTTCAATCTTCCAATAGTTACTCATAAAATTCTTCATTCTTACACTAGTTGTTGAGCCGATTATCCCTTTCATACTTTCATCCTAAGCCTTCAAGGTAAACCCTCTAAACCACATTGTCTTACAATATCTTTGTTGCAAAGGAAGCTTCTGTTTAGAAATTTTTAATCCAACAACAAGATTTTCTTTCAAAACATAATATAATCTACAATTGGCCTAAAAGAAAAACCCACTTACCATTCATCATTTTTCCAACAATGGACTACTCTACAACTGGCCTAGATAAAAAAACGTACATACCATAAATAATTTTCTTTTCATTACAGACCACTCTAGAACTAAACTAAAAGCATTAACCAATATTACCATTCATCAATTTCAGCACCTAGGATCAAGATAAAACTCCACAGAGGATTCTCAATCAAACTATAGTTCAAGTAATGAGAAATCCCAGTTTCACTAAATTGCAGATGGCTCAAACCTTATATGGGCCAGTTCGATTATTATGTATAAAGAAGGCACAATAAAATAATATTTTCTTCAGAAAAAAATATTTTCTTAAGAAAAAGCTTTTGACTCTTAGTTCAGACTGTTAAATAGTAATGCAATGTTGCATGTATCCTCCTCCTTTGTTCCGAGTATTACCAGAAAATAATAAAGCAAAGCCAACCAGTACCCTATTTCACATTCATCAGTGTAAAATATATGTTCTAAATCTTTGTCCCACACCCTATTCTCCACTGTATAGGAAGCAAGAAAAGGTTGATTCAATAAATACAATGTTGATTCAAATTTGAGGTTACCTATTTTGGTTTCAAATATGAGGTTACAAGTCTCAAACCCTAGGGCGATTTTTGTAACATTTAGATGGAAAAACGCTTAGAGCATTTGAATACTATGAGAGTGAGAAATAAATAATGAATTCTAGTTCATTATAACTATATTCCAGTACTGAAGATATCAACATATGAGAATAAAAAAGGAGAACAAGCACGTATAAGGAGGACAGACAAAAAAACCAGTAACACATGAATCTTTGAAACCTTTCAAACTTTTGCAGAGAGAAAATTATATTGTTCTTGAAAAGCCTACAATACACACAAGGTTTTCCCCAAAGATTTTTGAAGCCTTTGTCTTTCTTTTTCATACATTATATATCACAATGTACAAAACTTTAAGATCCATAATATATGGGAAAGAAACCATAAAATATTACAGTATTTTTATGATAAAATTTACTAAATAAATTCTATCCCTATTGACAAAAGCACTTAGAAAAAAATCCTAGGGTTTGAGACTTCGAGTTCACCTGTTCATTCTCTAATGACCTCTGCTTCCTCTGCAAGGATTCTTAGCTTGTCATGTTTTGTGATTTCCCTTGTGGCTTTTTTTCTTTTCTTCTGCGGGGTCTTCTCAGCTTCTGGAGCTTGTGGCACTGATTCCATTAACAACCCCTCCTTATCTCTAGCATACCCATCTTCCTTTTCATGTTCAATGAAAATAGGCTCCTTAAGCTTGGGATCCAATTTACCTTTGAACCCCAAACTTAGTTTGTTTGTGGGTCTGCTTTTTGGCCTCCTTACATAATTTGTTCTAAGGTCACATTCTATAGGATCTTCACCCTTCTTTTGACCTTCCTCCATGGTTTCATCTTCCTTAGTCTCCTGGACTTCTAACTAGTGTCCTCTAGTCCTTCTTTTAGAAATCTTAGGAATTTTTCTCCTATTAGGTTTTTTTTTTTGTTTGTCTAGCAACTTGTTGACTTCTCTCGGCATGCATATAAATAATTTTCTTCTTCTTATGACTTTTGGAAAAGGGGTCTCCCAATGTCCTCCTCTCGATTGTTGTGATTTATTGTTCATTTCATGGGTGTATAGCATCTTGATCAAACTGTGGTGGTATACATCATGCGGGTATCAAACCCTGATTTTCCTTACAGAGGCCACCATCTTAATAAAACTTTGAAGGTAAAATGGTAGGTTCATCCTATTAAAACTAGCCAAATGTACAAGAAATCGCATATGGTATAAGAAAAATTTGGAGAGACAACCATCACATGTCAGATAAAGTTGAATCGTCCTCAAAGGCTCAACCCATTCTAGTTTTAAAATACTGGTGTGCACCCCAACACTCTAGCGAGGATCATGGATGTTGTCCTTCGAGAAATAATTAAGATTTAATCCTTACACCATATGTCTCTTAAACCATCTTTTCCCCTCAGCCGTGTTTTTGTTACCTCTACGATGCTTTCTTTTGTTACTTGAAATAACAGTCCCTGAACCCTGGCGCTAGTGCTATCACATGAGTCAATGAAATCAGACGTGAGATTAAGATCATACCCGATGAAGTGGTGAAAAATCAGTTCCCAACTTGATTCTCTAAAAATTACCAACATGTCAGCCCCATACACCTCGAAGAGCATTGCTCCATTTGGCTCATATTGTTTGACATTCCCACTTTTTCCCATCTGTCCAGCTAGCAACAGGTCCTGAGAATTGACCAACTGAACTGTTTCCCCAACACTGCAAACTAGCCATTGCATGCTTCATCACCTCAAAATGGTTACTAACAACTTAGAAATGGTTTCCATCGCCTTAGAAATGTTACCCCTCCTTATCAAATTTATCAAACACTTGCTTTTCATGCACTTGGTTGCCACTTTATGCACTTGCTTTTCATAAAACATTAATATATAGTTTACCAAAGCTCTAATGTGTAGTCTATTAAACATTACTTTATCTCCCTTTATACATTCACGATAAAGGTTTTTTTCCATGTTTCACAACTAAATCCACCCCAATTTTTTCGGTTTCATCAGTTTCCGACGATGTTGTAGGCACTAGAAAATCATTTTCCAACACCTGCTACAACACCAAAACTCATTTTCCAGTGCTTTTTCTTTTCAAATATTCTTCAATATCCATTAAAAGAGCATTATCATATGGGCTAATATCAGTAATTACCTCATAAACCAAAGTATACAACTTATATATATCATTGTTTGGTAATACCTCTCTATACTACTTTAAAATATCCACATCAAATCTTGTTTTTATTATAAATATATTTTTTCATTACATTGGAGATGTTTTATGAAGTATTTCACAAGGAAGACCTTGGCACTTTGGAGTGTGGTGGGAGGCTCAAATCTTGCTAGATTTTCAATAGTTTGTGCATGCTCTTCCTTTTTATAGGCAGCTTCCTTCCATCCATCCTCTCTTTCCTTTAGTATTTTAATTTATGTTTCTTCTTTCATAGTTACATTTCCATTTTTGTATTAGTTTTTTACCTATAAAAAATCTAGAGATCTAAGTGAAGTAACCATAAAAGTAAACAATTCTAAGGAAATATTAAACAAGATCTCATAAGTATATTAAGGGCTTACCTTCTTTCCTCACTATTCCCTCTTTTAGTTTGTGGTTTCATTCAAGAACATGGCGGTGACTCCAATCTCTTCCCACTCTCTTATGGTTGTAGTTTGGTGGATTGTGTTTTATTCCACCCTTGGAGTTTACTAGATTTCCCCTTTTGCTCTCAAAATATGGGAATATTCGGACATGCATCCTTTAAATAACTTACAACTGGTTAGACATGACACACAAAAATTATATTTTCATAATTGAGTTGTTTAATATAATAAGAGCCATTGCATTTTATTATTATTTTTCCAAAAAAATCTCTTTTTCCAATTTATCTACGCATAAAGGCAATCACAATTGGATATACCATTTTCGGAGTGGTCGACATTATACTTAAAATCTTCATCAAAGTAAACTCAATGCCCAAGCACAGGTGGAGTTCACAAATAAAGGGGTAAATCAGATAAATGCACCCATACAACAACGATAATTATAGCGATGGTTGTTGGATTGGATTATGAGAACCCACGTGTGATGAAAACACCCACTTTGCCATAAAACATGGCCCCTTTTGTAAGGACATATGACATGGGGCCATGAAAATTCATAATGAAAAAAACCTTTAAAACATAGAAGAAGGTTAAAATTTATGGACCATGTTGTCACAAGCCAATCATCAATAACTACAACGAAAGGCTACAACCTATTACATATGTATATAAGACCATGGGTTTTGTAATGAATAATGTATTCAATAACCCCCTATATTTATATTTTTAGCACTTAATTAACATTGAAAACTCCCATGTATGGAGCCAAAGGAGAGGAATTCCATTTCTAAGGTTGCACCTGTCCTCGACACACCACCACATTGGCATAACAATGATAACATAGTGGCTTACTCATAAATGACATATTATATTATCAAGATGCATTTAGTTGATTTCCAATAAATAGGAGATGTCGATGGACATGAATCCCCTCCTTAAACCTAGGTTTTTAATAGTGAACTAGTGATAATCTAAAGTAGTTGTCAACAAATTGATAGTGCTTTAAGTTTACGTTCTCACAAAGATTGGAAAAAAAGTGGCCAATCCAAACTAGAGCCTTGGACATTGTTGATATTTCCCTTGTCTCTCTTTTATTGGCATGTCAATTTTCCTTTTTTTTTCGAAGGAAAAAAGCGGTAACTTTTTATTAAAAAGATTAATGAAAAGTTACACAAGCAGATGCATTGAAGCATTCCGTAAGCTGCCACATGGGCTCGAGTGCATTTGCACCCCTCGCAACGTTAGTAGACTAACGTGCACAAAGAATAAGAAAATAAAAGAGAGGAGAGAGAAAGAAAGGGCAAAAAAAACTGAATTCCGGCAATGAGTAAAACTCATGCTTCAAGTTTTTCTCCCCTTTTTCTTTTCAACCTTGCGCCATTCTCCCACAGTGGGCTCGATCGAAGCAATGATTACACGTGTTTCTGCATTCTGTGGGCCTGTTTCTTTGTCTGAGTCTGAAGTATCTGGATGGTGATGCCGTTTGGTGCCTCCCATGCTTTGATCCACGCTTGTCATTTCTGCCTGCTGAGGAGCCTTTGACGGCGCTATGGGAGAGGATGCCCCGGCTTCGCCTCCAATAGGGTCATTGTCATTTGCAGGTGGAGGATTGTCTTCCTCCTCGTCTTCTGTTTCTTCTTCGGGATTCACTGTATTCTGCCATCCTCTTGGTTTTTTTTCTTGTTTCTTATTCCTTTTGTTTTCCTTTTTGGCTTGAGGACAGTTGTTTCGGAGATGACCTGTCTGTTGACATCCTCGGCATCTGAAGGCCGTGTTTTCGTAATCTAGTGGTTGTTTCCACTGGGAGTTGTTATGGATCAAGATGATGCTGTCAGGGAGCCCTTGACTGAGATCAACTTCAACACAAATTCTGGCAAAAGTGTGAATGCATCTAGCAATTCTGTCGACATCTTGCTTGATGTATTTGCCAATTGCATTCCCCATTGCTTCAAATACATTAGGAAACCAAAAGTGAAGTGGGAGATTATGCAACCTTACCCAGACCGGCATTTTGGAGACCACCATAGAGGAAGGGTCAAATCCCGGAAACCAAGGGGTCGTAAATAGCCCTGCGTTGCCCCAGAACCATGGCCCCTCATGGAGTGCATGGTCTTTATCCTCCACTGTATCGAATTTTACAATAAAAAAACCCTTTGTGCATAAAAGGATGTCACAATTTGGTGTCCATGTGGAATGGATCCATTGCCGCAAAGCATCTGTTTTTGGCCAAAAGCCATTGAATCTACAAATGACTGCCAAAGAAGAGAGATCATCATGAAAGTTTTTTACCTCCGGCAGATCGATTTTCAGAACTGGGTTCTGCTTACTTTTCTCCACTATATAAGGACCAGGCAAATCTTGTGGTGGCACCGTCTTGTTGCTGGCTACCCCTTTCCCTTTAACAACGTCCTTGAACGAACCCGTGCCCCTTGAGCTAGATCCGAAGCTTCCTCCTCTCAGCATCGAACTTAGAAAAATTGTTGAATCTCTCACTATTCCATAATGCTGCGCTGAAAATTCTTCCTGAAGAGTGTGTCCTGCATAGATCAAGCTCAAATGACTTGTTGATATACCTGATAACTCTTGAATATCGTCCTTTATATTTTTTATCAGCATCCCTGTTTTTATCTGCATGCAAATTGTATTCCCTGACAGGGATTTTATAAAGATTTGAATCGCTTCTGGACCGCCTGATTCTGTCCCTTCAGGCGTTGATTGCCCTTTCATACGTTGGATGCCGCCCTTCGATGGATTGGTGGGAGGCTGCGGATCTGTGCCCTTGCGCAGGCTCTTCTTTTGTTTTTTGGACAGAACAGTTAGATCCGGACCGGATCCGTTGACTTTGGGGGCAGGGGAGAGCAGATCTGAACCATGCAGACCCCCTTTCTTCCCTCCGATAGCAGATACGATGGGGATGCCTCCTAGCTGCAGAGATCTAGCTATCTCTGCCTCCGCGTATCCACTTCCTCCGTCACCGTTCCTCAGGTATTTTTGCCCATAGAAACCCGGATATTTGTCTTGAAAAAACTTAAACGCATTCAGGGGGTGCGAATCCAGGTGAGGATGTGCTATCAGAAGCGGATCTGAACATTGGTGGTCTATTTCATCCTGGCCGCAACCTGTTACAGTAAGGGCAAGAGTTTTGTCGTGAAAAACACCCTTAATCAGTAAATGAGAAAAGGACCATGACCTGTGCGCCGTCCGCTCTTCATCCGAGGCTCGTTTTGTTGCAGGGGATATGTGGTCTTGTTCTCTACACTGCCCGATCCAAACCCGCGAATACAGATCGATAGGGCCGGCGTTCAACCTCCAGGAATTCTCTTCGCAGCGTACTGTGTCGGCGACTCCACTGTAAACCCTAGCCATTCTTTCGGCAGTCCTCTGTCCAAATTCCAGTTTCTGTCAATTTTCCTTTTTTCTAACTCATTCATTCCCATTTCCTTTTCCTGTAGATACTTTAAATGATCAATATTTATTAGCCCTCTACTCTAAGTTAATCAATATATCTATATATGTCCTTCATATTTGTCATTTTTCTCTTAGTGTTTGTGAGGGGTGATGCAACTTACTTGAAATATTAGACTCTAAAAGACATCAAGACATGGTTACCTAGAAGCACTTTATTGACCCCCTAACTTTAATAATAATGTTTTTTCAAGGTTCCAAAACTATAACTTTTCATTGGCACTGCAATAACATCATTTTCTAGCATTGTTGTAGGTGCTGGAAAATAATTTTCCAGTTTTTTTTTGAAGGAGGTTTGCGAAGTTTTTTGGAAGTGAAAGTTGTAACATTACAAATTAGATGGATGTTTGACTAACCTGAAATGTAGGGTATGACCTAACCCATGCAACTTTACAACCAGTAATCTAAATACTTTAAGACCTTGAAGAAATTATTTTCCACTAAGTTTGGTTTTTGGTTCATGTAAAAAAATGTTCATTTCCTTAAGATCTATGGATCTCTCTTATGTTTAGTTGTGGTCATTCATTCAAAAAGAGTGAAAACTTTGGTTTTATAATGTTTCACATTATAATATTAAATCCAACTTGTTTTGGTTTCCCTTGAAGAAAGACAAAATACTTGACAGAGTAACGAAGCCTGTGAATGACATGCCCATCTTTAAAGATCTCAAAGTTTGGTTTGTAACAGAATTGTTCAATGAGATTATTACTTTGGATTTTGCAAAACTTTTATGTATATGTCTTCGGTTTATAACTTTAACACATTAAATTTCAAATTGTGATATGATTACATGATACTCTCTATCTTGAGCTTCATGATCAGTGATTTTCTCCAACTTAAATTTGACACTCAAAAATTTTCAGTTTTGCGCCTAAATCTATCAAACCAAGATATCCTTAGATTGTAATTTTCATGCTTCAAATTGCAATTTTAATATAGATTTAGACTACTCATGAACATTTGAAATCACAATTCTAAGGTGGCAAGATTGTAAACTTGAAGTGTTGACATTCAAATTTTTGGATTAAAGAAAATACATGCCTTCAAAAGAATTGTGAAATCCCTACCAAAAAAGGATTGTAAATCTTGAAAATATACTATGGGAAAAAATGGTAGTTTGAATCTACAACTTGGCGGTTATGTTCAATGTTCTCTGAGTTTTATAAATAATCACATTCAATACATGCAGGATCCAAAAAAATTCTAGATTTATCTTAGGAAGATGAATTCAACAACCTCCAAAACCCTAACCAATGTGGGCTACAATGGTACCCAACAGGAAAGGTAGTGTAAAAATATATAGCCATTTCATTTCAGTGGCCCATATATACAAATTACTACTTAAAAGTATCGATAAGAAATCTGATAAAAAAACTATATGTTCAACGAAAGGATCAAGACTAGTTCCATTTGCAAAATCATTGGCGTGGGTGCCTGCCATTGGGTTATCTGTTCACAATACTCATAAATTTGTGTTTATAGGGTAGATAGTTGAGATCTTTTTCATCATTCAAGCACATTTTAGAGCTATTCCAAGGCCCGTCATTCAAATCTAAATGCGATTTATTTATGAATACATTCCCAAACAAATTTAGAGCTTAGAGACGTTTCTATGTGCATTATGCAAAGTTCTCTTATTGCATACATTCCAACAAATAGAGAAGAGTCATCTCCCCTTTTTGTTATTTCTTTGCAAGCGAGAGTGCAATATTTTGAACATGATGTGAGGAAGTTGGGTTCATTGAATCTTTTACTTGTAAATGTTCATTGGGACAATAGTTTTCCTAATATGTTTCCACATTTTTTGCAGATCGTGAGACAAAATGGAAAAGAAATGGAAGATTATAATGCGCCTTGAGGTGAAATACCTTAAAGAGAAAATCATATTTTGTAGTAAAGATTTATTTTGGTCTAAAGTATTTAAGGCCAACATGAGTATTGATTGAGTTACAAAAATTCATGTGCATAGAGTAGATGACTTCATTAAAGGAGAGGAAATGAATCCATATGCTCCATGTACCTTTGCCCAATGAAAAACTAAAACTTTAGGCTTAATCAAAGATCCAAGCTTAAGGGGTAGTGCTGCCCTGCGATGGGAACTGTAAGTATTTTATAAATTCCTTCTTTAGATGTTGGTATTAATAGTGATTTATTATTTTTCATATGTTTTGAAATCTTAATTTTTTTTATGTAGTTATGCTTGCTCATATGGTCTAGAGGACAATAGGGAAAAATGTATAGCCAAACAAAAGCAGTCATTTGTGAAAAAGAGGGGTTGCCAGTGCCATTTTATTGTAAAGGTTACGGTTCAAAGCTCCTGTATAGAAATACTAACATACAACATGTATGATCATGAAGATGGGGAAGGATGGCCCTATCATGGAAAGAATGACATTTCAGGTGATGCTAGGTCTTTGCATAAGCCAAGGTTTTCAAGGGACATGGTTTCTTATGTCGAAAGTTGTTTTTTCTATAGGTGCCAATTGACTTAGTTTTTAAAATGCATATTAAAAAATATGTTAACATAGATTCCACAAATTGGGATAGGGATTTTTTCTTATGCAGAAAAGATGTTGCAAACATCTATGATCGTTTGATGAAAATAAATTACCAACTTCATAAAAAAGACGAAATGAGTGTGAGTCTTTGGTATGAAAACCACCAAAATGATATCTTCTTTTACCAAAAGCTGAATGGTGAAAATCTCCCTTTTATAGTTGTAATACAAACAAAATGGATGTTGGATACTATTGTTAAGCTATCCCATAAAAGCTTAATAGCTATGGATTCAACATTCAACACAAATAAATATGGGGTTAGTATTTTGCAATGATTCATGTGAAATCATTTTGATTGTAATGATTTAATATGATTAAGGGCGTAAAACTAACTTCATTTTTTTTTATATGATAGTATCAGTGGTACACAATCATGGTGTTTGACGAGCAACAAAGCGGGGTTCAAATTACATGGGTGGTGATGTTACATAGTACATCACAAGATATATCACTGTGGTTGGAGAACCTAATGCATAAGTGTTATCATCTTTGCCATGATTGGAAGGTCAATGTCTTTATGTTTGATGATGCTTTGGCTGAATTTATTGCTTTGAGGTAACTTCAATCTTCTTATTTGACATTGCAACTTGTATTAATTATAAATATTTCTCACTTAAAATGAATTAAATATGGCAGGTGATCCAGGTCATACCTTGAGGGTCATCATCATTATCGATGATTCCTCTCGCACCTGTTAATAGCTTACATCATTGGCTGGTAATCAAGCGATGTCTTTCCATGTTCGACTCCAGAACATTTCTTCACATGGATCGACTTATACTTCGGGCGAATATTAGACAAGTTTGAAGACCCCGGATCTAGTTTCATCCATCCGGGCTGTGATATATTTAGGAAAATAAAGACATCGATTATACATCATTGCTTCACAGATGATCATCCAAATCAAAGGATGATGGCTCTATCAGAATCATCAGTCTGCCACATAGACGATTGTCTGTCCTATGTACATGAAAATGAATTTATAAAGCTGAGCATGGGAATGCCCACCTCAGCTAGATCATGAAAATATTATGAAGATAATGTATTGTATTGTATCTTATTACAAGTCACCTTCCAGTTCAGAAAAACCTCGGATCCTCATGATAAAGCATTTCACCCGACATCAAAAGATTTACGACCTCATGCTTTAGGGGGAAACTGTTATAGACATATTTGGGCACTGCAACCCCAATCTTATATGTCCATAAAACAAGGGCTTCTAAGTCCCTAAAAGTGTTGTTTCATACCCTAAAGGAGCAAGGTCAGCTGATTACATCATCTCCCAGAAGTTCTACATGAAAAACTACTCAGAACTGGTCAAAACTGGATCATCTCACTTGCTCCATGGTCAGGGTGCGATGCATTGCACTTACTACACACGGGAGGTGCGATGCATACTAAAAAGTCCTTCTATAGGGTGCGATGAGCGATAATAGACAAATGGCAGAGACAATCTTCTAGGTGGTTGATTAAGGAATCTTCTAGAAACTTCTCATATGACACTTGGCTCTCTGAATTCACCCAGGGATGAGTAAGAGATCAATGAAATCTCCAAGTGGAGCCAAGAAATATCAGTGGAATGAAACTAATAAAAAACCTAGAGCTGACTCACACCTCTGCAAATATCTATATATGGATCCCTCATCCCAGAGATTCGAAGGCTAGAGGCTGGAATCTTGTATCTTGTAAGGAAGGTCTGTTGGTTTCCTGGTGGAATATCATAGTGTTGGGTGATCTAAGCTTTTCATGAGGTGAAGAAAGGCTTTCATGCTAGGATGATGCTGGGTCAGATCAATGTGTTGTAATCCTCTCTTCTAATCTTTATATCAATAAAGCTATTCAAGTTTTCCTCCACATTCTTTTATGTGTGATAATATATGCATTTTTCTGGTCAATATATATCTGGTCCTATATTGTTTATGATTATAGATCTCTGCACTTTGAAGGTATTATGCTGCTTTGACTTTACAGGTACTCTTTGAAGGAGAGTGGTCAAGGAAAGAGTGGCAAAGATCTATCAGAGGGGAGAAGGAACAAGCAGGAAACCAAGCGAAAGATTGAGATTCGTATTCTTTGCTCCTCTCCTATCTACTTCTCATAAAGGAAAACAAAAGTAACTTTAATCTGTTTGTTTCTAAGATAGCTACCTGTCTTAGTGGGAATAACAGCTCTGCATAGACACTAGATTTCTCGATAACAAGGGATAATTGCAAAGTTGAGGGTTGAACAGAAGAACACTCCATATGCACATACACCTAGGCTAGAGATAGAGTAATATGCTAACCAAGAGAAATGGACAGAAAACACATTATAGGAGGCTGAAGAGCAGTTAGTCAGACAATCTTCTTTACAAAATCTTATTCCTAAAGACCAAGAAATTAAGAGGCCAAGGGAAGGAATATCCCCTATAGATTCAGAAACTTGGGTTGTAGATTTCCTTGTGTTCTAGAGAGTAAATAAGCATCCATAGACTGCTACCAAGTTTGATAGTAAGACTGATCCTCAAGTGATCACTATCCAAGAAGAATCGTCAGAAGAAAAGGATGCACATGAGAAAACTACTATGGTTTTGACAGGCACTCCTACCACTTCTTTCCCATATGTAGAGGAGATAACTGAGCCTCCTATCTCTTCTACCTCTTAGATTCCATCAAAGAAGAGCATTTTTACAAGGTATAGGGAGGTCAAGTTGAAGAATGAATCTTTAAAAGCTTCAACATATTCAGAGTTCTAGAAGCAAATTGCCACCACTCAACAAATATTGCTTGTTAGAAAATTATATATTACATAGCAATGGAACACATAAAATATTGCAAAATATAAACATAGAAAATGCATAAAACAAGAGAGACACATATATACGTGGTTCACCCAATTTGGGTTACGTTCACAAAGAAACAACCGACCCTTCCTTTTATATTATCCAGCAAAATCAAGAGATACAACCTACAACAATTCCGTTGTAATTTCCTCTTCACTTTCATGGAATCTCCTCTCCCTTTCTCGCTTAGAATACATATATACATAGACGCAATACGATTCCCTCATATATAGTGAGGGGTTTCCTTCCAGGTAAAAAACCCCTAAATTAAACATAACTTCTACCATCAGATCATCCACCTAATTAATGGTTGAGATTGACTACGAAATTACAATATTTTATAAGGCAAATTTACATCTATTTTTAGCTTCGAGGGTATTGCCCCCGACCACCAGGGGGGGGGGGGGGGCCTCTCAAAATTGTCACCGCCCCCCTAGAGGTGAAAAAATGGGTGGCATTACCACCCCATTATGAACTAGGGTCCAATGCGCCGATACCTCTGAATAAATAATATAATCAGGCTCCAAACCCAACATTGTTGTTTGCATTTGACTCAGAAAAGGGGTAGTTTCAGATGCCCTTTTTGGAACCTACAGTGCGATCCCCCAAAAGTGTTGAAGATTATAATGCCTCCATATTTTTAGTTGATACTAAGAAGGTTCATGCAATCGATCAAATTGATTTGCATAAGCAAGCAGATGAGATGACTTACTTGACACTAACCAGCTCAATCATGGCTTCTTCTAAATTGCAAACCTATTTAAATAATATGCACTCACAGTTGAAGATTGAAAGAATGTCTTCTCTCACCAAAGACACCAGGGTTAATACTTTAAAATATTTAGTGATTAAAGTAGGATATGATCCTAGTAATGTCAAGGTAGCTGATGAGATAATCAAGAACAAGAATGTAGATATTCAAGCCCTCAGGAAATAGCTTAAGCTCCCAACTAAAGAAAACCATTAGGCTAAGATGTCACCAATCTGGAGATGGAGAAAGAAAACTTGTTCAGAATAGTAGTGGAACAAAATGTTCAAATACAGAAAATGGAACAAGACATGGAAGGAAAAAGAGCAATGGGAAGTAGCAGGAACATCAACTGAAGGTATATCTGCAGCAAGTACTTCAACACCAACATCAACTTTAGATTCCTTAGAGAAACTAGCTCAAGATTTAGGGGAATTATCATTGACAAATAAATAGATGGAGAAATTAATAGCAACACTCACCAAGATGGAGGAGAGAAAGATCAATGTAGACAATGCATATTTGGCAAAAGTGAAAAAGAATTTCAAATTAATTCAGTCGATTCAGAAGTATGAGGATCAATCCCTTATAATTCAGATGTTAGCAGAATCCAAATCCAAATGTTACAGAGTTGTGGCCATCTATTCCAATTATTTTTGAACAAGAAGAACCAGTATAGAGAGTTAAAGCAGCAGTTGAAAAAACCAAAGTTGATATTGAACATAGGCCAGAAGAAGAACATAAAAATATTAGAATGCTAAACTCTAAGGCTAGAGATGAGCTTGAAGAGCTAATATTCAAGACAAGACAATGATAGTATTGGAAGTCAAAAGATTATTGACTAAGAAGAATATTATGGTGTAGTTGGAGAATAAGTGCAAAGAATTGAAGCTATAGGCCAGAAGACTTAACAAGAAGTTTTTGTTTTGCAGGAGAAATGACTTCCAACTTTAAGAAATTCTAATGGAAAATTGATTCCATTAGAAAATTACCAGGATCAATTATGCAACATAGTTGCAGATACATCTAAATTTGCAAAGGTAAAGGGAGATATCAGTGGAGAAGCTTTCTTGGAAGGCCTACAATTTGATCTCAACATTTAGAAAGAGATTCATCATCCTGTTTCTGAACAAGCTAACTTTCCAGACCTACACAGAGGTAGATGATAGATTCAAAAATATGGTAATTTTTTCTATCTCAAGTGAAGAGCGATGAGCCCAATTACTGGAATTGGTCGAATAAGAACAAATAAAAGTCCTACAATTTTGGAAATAAGACAAATAGAAGGGGCTAGAAAATATCTACATTTAGCAATAGATCTCCTTCAAAGATTCGAAAGAACAACTGAATTTGTCCAAAATTCCTATTTTCTAGTTCTGTTTTAGAAATATCTATATCTTTGTTAGATATTATTTTGTGATCAATTCCTTTTTGGAATATGGAATTAGCTCAATACAAAGTCTATAAATATTTTATAATAAGACGTAGTAAGGGTTGGTTTATGTATGAAGAAAAGAGCTCTATCTTGATGTAAGCTGTGGGTTGTACTCAAAGTAATGACTTTTTAGAAATATAGAGACAATTTTGTTCTAGGATTCTTGTGTCAAGCAAATGGTGATGTGTTCTCTGATGTAAATGTTTTTCTTTTTCTTAGTTTCCATATGGTTTTCCCTTCTAATTCTTCCAAGAAGATTAAGAGTTGAATTTACTTAAGTGTACTTTTCTCTAGCTTGTTAAAAAATATCAATGTTTTCTTTCTAATATTAAGTATATAATTCATCTTTGTATGATCTATATTTAATTGAAATTAAATCTTATTCATCTCATTCACACCACAAACAACTCTACAAGATACAAAAGTTTTCCTACCCTGTTGTGTTACATCTACTTTGTCATTTGTAATTGATTACCCAAAATTTTATGACTCCATGCCCAATGGAGTTTTCCAACGTTTTTCAACCAAAATTTTGAAAAACCCATCTTGAACTTCAATATCTAGCCTAAAATCTTGAAAGAAGAAATTAAATCATATGGATAGAGCCCTCTTTGAAGATGGAAGGGCTAGATCCTAGCTTTAAAAGTGGTTTGTGGTTACCTTTGTAGTTTTCTTCCTTAGCCTAGGAAAATTACGGAGTGCTAACACAACTAAATCCAACGGGGCCCACAAACTCTTGGTGTTCCATCTCCTCGGTTTAGGGTTTTGGTTGTTTAGGTTTTCCCTTGTTATTCAATAATAAAAAGGCCCTTGAGCCTCATTGTAACACAATTCAGAGGCATGTAGACACCACATATCTACTCAGAGATAAGTTACCATCACCTGAGCTAGTTTATTGCATTTTGTATGTAAGCATATTTGACTTCTTTGATATTAATGAATTGAAGTTTTATTTCTGTTTCATATATGTGTTTATGTTTGTAGATGTATTCTTTTGTGTTCATGTGTAAGTCTAGATCAATTAATTTTGCAATCTTATGAACCAATCTCTTCTTCTTCCAGATCAATTATCCCAACATATTGTAATGTTGCATTTATATATTATTTTACAACTCCATACAAACTACTCTAGAGGAGTCATCCTTATTTCATATCCCATTATATCCTCAATTAGTACTTACAACATTCAATGGTATTGAAATTAACTTATCTTTTAGATGGTTTCCATTCAAATTCCCCCTCCTTTGCAAACAATGTCTAGCATATAAATTATTTTCTTTTTATATTCCTTCTCCCTATTCCCATTTTGGAAATACAAACATTTCTTATATTCTTCTTTGATTTATTATCCATTTTTTCCCTAAGAATGCATTCAACATTTTCTATTTTCATTCCTGATTAATTATGCCCAAATTAGTGTTGGACCCATTTCCTTAATGTTATAATATCTCTTGACTAGCCCATCATTCACATTATGACACCCTCTATTATTATTATCTCTAATAGTCCTTGGACTTTGCTGAACTTTGGAATCTATTTCAATTTATGGAATACCTTTCTTTCAAGTTTGATTTCATCCTTGTAGATGCAATTTGTACACACTATACTACTTTATTTCTCCATTATCACCCTTTAGGGTGAATGAGCCTTAATTCTTTCATCCATTGAATGCTTTACTCTTATACAATTCTCCACTACACTCTCTAATAACATAAGTGGATTTCTTACTCTAGATTGTTTAAACATGAGTTATTGGTTCATATTTTGAAACTCTTATAATTCTTCATACACTGGAACCTATATATGATTTACTCATGCCCTAAGCCATTGACGGCCTTAATAGGTCTTTATTCTCCATTCCTTGACAAATTTCCTCTACTACACTCTCTTCTATTGCTTCTTTTTATTTCAATCATGCAATACAACCATTATTACTTAATTTTACCTTTTCTATATTCAATGGTTAGTATATTTACCTTACCTTATTATGTATTGATGTCATCATTCACCATTGGCATGTTCCATGCCTCTTATCCCATAATTCTTACTTGATGGTACACAATGCCCAACTATAATGGTTATGACCCTCATAGAGTCTTATCTACATTTTGGTATCTTATATGCCCTTTTAAACATTCTCTTATTGAATAGAATATTAGTATTTATTAACTCAATAATATTATGACTCTTTCCTTGTGTCACCATTATATGCTTGATATATTATCAGCTAGCATATCTAGCTTTTCCTTTAGAATTCGATTATACTCATTAATTGTAATAAATATTTTTGTATGCATTTCTTCTCTCATCCCAATATATAAGCTTATAGGTCCCTTTATTCTTTTTCAATGAACTTGAATTAAGTTTAAAATAGATCTTAACCATCTCTACCCATGGTATTTGATAACCTTGATAACGAACCTTGACATAACAATCTCACCTTGAGTGTTCCGTTGCTCATTAATAACACTACCTTATTACTAAAAACTCAACTATTTTCCATTTCTGTGATTTTGCACCTCCAACCTCGCCTCCCCATCATTGCATGAGCACCCTTTTAAAGTATGTACAACCATTCTTTCTTAACACTTACATATAGCATGCACCTTTATCATCTAGATATGTTCTTATTTTATATGTTATATGGATATGAAAATAATGTAGTGTGTGTGATGAGTGCCTTCTAAGGCTTGTGGGATATGTGGGATCCTTCTCTTCTTCCTTTGCTAATGCATTACTAGAAGATATGTAAATAAAAGTATTCAAAGAACAATGAACACTTGCACGACGTATATATTACTCCCCTATATGAGGTGGTTTTCAACTAAGCTGTCACACTTGTAGATTTTGTTGTAGCTTTAGAAGAAGTAGATGAGATGAATTTATGTAAGCTACAACTTATATATTTAAAAATTTATGACATGTTGTTAAGAATACTCAAGCACTTAAAGCAACAAGGTATAAGTTGGTCTTATTGCCACCACACTTCCTATATGAAGAAATTTGCAAGCAAAACCTTAGATTCTCACACCATGTAGATATAAAAGCAAGAGTTTATGGAAATAGAAAGGAAAATGTAGAAGTTGTTGAGATAAGTTCTTGAAGTCATGGCAATTTAAGACCCTGGATCCTCATTCATTGATTTTAGAAAAGTACAAACACTATAGATGGATAAAGTGGTGGATATGATAGGTGGCAAGCTAAGAGACAAGGCCAAGAAAAATGAGACAAAGTTGAAAGGAGAAATTTTAGCAATGATTGAAACATCAACTTCTTAAGTTATAAATATTGAAGTGATAGAAAGTCCTATATCTAGAAATAAATAGGAGGGATGTGAAGCTTGAATGTGGAGACAAAGAAAGATGGTCAACTAGTACCCAACTTAGCTCTGCCTAATGTCTAAACCAATAACACAAAAGCAACATCTTCATTGGAAGATATACTAAGGAATCTTCCCTCTAGAGTTGATGATGAACATCCTTTAGTTTCCATAGAGACTTGTGAATCTCATGGGTCCTTCAGTTGTCTAGGAGACCTTATACATTTGACAAGAAACAAATTTCATCACAAAATAGGCCCATAAATGGAAAATAATAAGAAATCAATACGTTGTGAATGATATTATAGAGTCAATGGTGGGACTTGTTATCACATTTTTTACTCTATAATTTTTTAAAAGTGACGACAACGGGAGCATCAATGAAAATGTGTAATAAACATGTTTAAAATGTTGACAATGGGAGTGTTAATGTTATTGAAGTTTTAAAAGTTCAAAATTGAGCTGACAATGAGGGTATCAATGCCAAATGAAGAAAATTTAAAATTTGTTTTATACTGCGCTGACATAATCCACGTTAGTGATAGAGAAATAATTTATCAAATATGCGTTGATGATTCGGCTGAGTGAGGTCACATGATCTGCTGATGGTTATCGTTGTTGAGAGATAATACAGATAAAATTCATGATTATATAGTGATATTTTTTGTATACTTTATGTCAGTTTGTTATAATGAGGTACTCTAACATGTACCAAGATTTTTTAGCCAATTCGGTAATATTCGTTAACCCACGTCTTGATTGATTTCATTCCTTACACCTCATGAGTGTAAGTTGTTAATATTCCACGGAGATCATCTTGTGTTCTCGTTTGGTGGTGGAAAAACATGGGAAGAAGTGGGAAACTGAAAATTAGTGAACCTAAGGCTCCTGGTTTGCTTGAAATGTATCAAGAGATCCAATTGCAGTTTCAGGAAATAAGATGGGTAGAATTTTTCAGACGGTGCAACGATTTCCATGACGAGGTTGCCAGAGTATTTGATCAAGGATTCAATAGCCAATAGGTAATAAAGGAATTGATTGCTGAGGATGCATGTCTACCTACGGATAGGGAGAAAGCCTTCAGAAACCATGTCTTAGTTGGAGTTGATGTACCTTTCATTTTGAAAGATTAATTTAAAGAAGCAAACTGGAGAGTAGGGGTGCAGAGGTCGTAGCTAAAGAATGAATGGAATTTTCTTTTGTGAATAACCCAGTCATATTTTACTTGTGAGGTATGCTACAACTAGGTCAATTTGTACCACTTCAGATTCTTGGCTCACATTGCCAGTCAGTTGAGAATTAATACCCCTTATTTTCTATTGGAGAGCTTAAAGCACATGTCTACTAGAGTCCGAGCTAAAACATATGCACCATCTCATTTTATATACCATAAGAGCCTCATAAAACTATTAACTGAAAGTCAATTAAGAAGGGTTGGGAGAAAGTTGGAACATTTTTTGTTTTGGGGAGGTTTCAATCTCAACCTACAAAATCAAAGAGAGGTAGGAAAAAGTGCAGTAAAAAGAAAATCAATCAAACCCAAAATTTTGAAACAGGGATTTCATCTTAGAGAACCTCTTCTGTACAGTCGAGGAGTTAGAAAAAGGTAGAAACAACTGCTCTTATAGTTCCTCAGTTACCTAGGATTTATACCAAGAAAAGTGATAGGTTCAAGAAAACACAGGAGACCCCTCCTCCTACCAAAACCCTACCCACAAAGAGTCATCTAGCAGAGAAGGCTAAGGGAAAAATGACTTAGCCTGAAACTGAAAATACCTCATTTGAGAAGGAACCCACCTTGGATGAAATGTTTAAAGGTGGAAAGAAACCTCACACCAGTCCCTGGAACAAGCTAAGACTAAATGTAAAATTGAAACAGAACCCTGAACTAGCCAAGGAGGTCGTAAATGTGGATAAGATTCCTCTAAGAGAGATGATCATAAAAAAGGAGAAGACTACTAGCTCAAAACAGTCAAAGCAAGAAAAAGATCCAAAGAAGGGAGCTACTATGGAGACTCAAAGGAGTTAAAGACAAAGGATGGCCAATGTGGATATTTTGTTAGAGGTAGCTAGCACCCTTAGCTAAGTTGATGTTTGATCATTTGATTTTGATCTCTCATTGTTAAAGTGAAATTTTGGTCTATAGACTGATAGCTTTCTTATTAGCATTTTTCACTAGCAAAGGTAAAAAGTCGATGATAGTTTCATTGCCAGCGCATTTTTGGTAAAGCATATAGATAAAAGCGCTCATAGTCAGCCCGTCAGTGAAATTGGAATTTTTCGGTTTGAAAAATATAACAAAGAGAGTGTCAGTGCCATCAAAGTGGGCATCTTGAAAGGAGGAGTTGTTCAACAAGGGATGGTTTTGGAGGGGTGATAGAGCACAAATTCCAGCAAAGAAGGCATAAGATCAGTCACTATTTTTTACCCTATTTTCCAACCATACTCGTAGTACATTGTTATGTTTAGATACATATAGGTTTAAAAGATATTTTATATGCATGCATTTGATAAAGTACACTTTTATTTTTAGATTTTATAATTAAGGATGAGCTAGATTTATGTTTTAGTTATTGTCTTTTCTATAAACACTGTTCTGAGGAATGAAAAGGTTTAGGAATTTTTGGAAAAACCTTTGGTACAGTGTATACGTTTGGATATCAATATGAATTACTGT
The DNA here is from genome assembly GCA_000404065.3 of Pinus taeda. Taxonomy (NCBI): domain Eukaryota; kingdom Viridiplantae; phylum Streptophyta; class Pinopsida; order Pinales; family Pinaceae; genus Pinus; species Pinus taeda. The sequence continues at coordinate 55,390 of APFE031601586.1, read as the reverse complement.
GTTTAGTGTTATTTTCTCAGATTTATAAAGATTCTTCCATAATGGGTTTCTTGTCTGTCTTCTAGTGTTTGTCATCTCTTATGTTTCATAATCTTATCCCTATGTCTTCTACATTTTGGAAATCAAGTTATTCAAATTGAACTCTACTTGTGAGCTCAGATTTACCATTGCCAAAGTGTTATATGTTTTTAGCTTAAATATATTTAACAAAATTCACCAGTTGCTCTATTTTTTGGTGTTTATCTCTATCTGCTTCTATCACAGTTAAAAGATAAATTGTCTAAGAAATTTGTTGCTACATTTCCTTTGTAGTTTGTTTATATAGTCTGTAAGAAATACTTTGTTGTCAAGCAGACTTTATGCCCAATGGTTTTTCTTGTCCTTTCCATACCGATGATGTTTAAAACCAATAAGATCTAGTGGATGTGCTGAGTACATAACCAACCAGATTTGACTAAGTTATATAAGGGACCCCCCTTCAAATTGAAAGGCTAGATTTCAACTCAAAATATTGGTTAGAGGTTACGTTAGAGTTTTTCTCGAAACCAGGGTATTCTCTAAGTGATAACAACACTCACTAGAAATATTACTCCTTAAACCATAACCATGGCTATAAATGCAATTAAACAAGTTTGTGGGGATGTCATCTTCAAGGTTACGAAAGAAATTACCAAACAACATAAAAAATATATAGCTAGATTAGAGACTCAAATGAATTAACATAAGGATTTAAAGCATAATGTGTCCATGTTCATCACAATCACTCATATGCAAGAAGAAAAAGGCTCTTTGCTAATCCAAAATTTCTATCAGTGTATTAATGCCTACACAGAACTGGTCATTACACTACATTAGAGAAGTAGCAATTGGTGTGGGAAATTGTTGATATGGAGAAGAAGGTACACAAACTAGATGAGATTACTAGTTAGCACAAATAACACAAGTCTATCCCTACCAATGTGTGTATGCTAAACCATGATATAATAACTTTGATTTCTTATAGTAATAAATATGTTGAATATAAGCTAAAGGACACTATGGAAAATTTGAATAATTTAAGGAAAGACAACAATGGTTCTTCAACTAAAGCTTTGAAGATGGCGAATCTATGTGAAGTGCATTGCAAACTTGTAATTTGTTTTTTGCATTGCAAATTTGTGGAGAAGAAATGTGTACTTTGTTTGTTGCATTCCTTCTCGGTTGATATGTGAGTATTTGCTTGTGAATATGTATTTATTAAATTTATCCTTTTTGTTAGGTTTTTTTTTAAACATAAAATGAGTTAGTGAAAATAAATTTACATAAATTTATGGATGTGTAAGATTATAAAAATACAATAAATTCAAAATAAAAAAAATGGAAATGTGTATTTTTATTTCTAAGTAAAATTATTACGACTATGAATGTGTTCTCTAATTTCAATTTTATATATATATAGAGTGGGCTTAATGGTTAAGAGCATGTGTTTCCTCCTAATAGGTCACAGGGTTAAAACTAGAGGGGGTAGAGTATGTATGCTTTGTGCGGAGGTGGGTCCCTTGTCCCACAAACAAGGGAGTCTCATAAACCAATTTGTTGTTTGGCTTGGCCGTGACCTCAAAAATGATTATTATTAAATAACCCATTTTAAATCATCTTTTATAATTTTTGTATTATTTATTAATTAATATCTTCTTATAATATTTTGTATTATTATTATTATTATTAATTAATAAAACTAAAACATTTTATATATTTTTGTATTATTATTATTATTAATTAATAAACTAAACATTTTACAATGGTGAAGGATGAAAGACAAGAGAGTATTTTTAAGATGAAACCATTGCATCATCATTATGGTGAAGGCTAAACATAGCTCCTCTATTCATCATGATGGTGAAGACAAACATAGCTCCTTAGAGGGGATAGTTAATTTCCAAGGAGATTTGCTTCAAATTTGCTATATAGATGTGTTCAAAGCTTTTGAAACATCCTATTTTTGAAACAGTTGGTTTGTTTGATATTAAGAGAATTCTAATGATCAGATCTTAAATTAAGAGAATCCTCTTAAATGTTAAAAAGCATAAGATGACAACTCTAACCATAAAATGTTAAAAAGGAAAAGGACGATAATAGATGCGGACTGTTTTGGATCATAAAAAAAGGTAAGATTCCATGTTTGGGCGTGTTGCAATTGAGTTCTTCTGTAAATGTGTTGTATATCTAGTAATCAGTATTACGTGGGATATATCCTGCGATACTTAGAATTTGTCCGGATTCCAGTTCTTGTGGCTCTTAGAATTCTGATACAGTCTCTAGGTGAACATTGGATGATTTTCAGCTTCTGGGTGTTTGGGGTTTTCCAGTAGTAAAAGAGCCTCATGATTTATGCTTTACAGCTCCAGCGACCCACTGTTCTTTTGCCTTTTGCCCGGATCGAGTGCAGCCAAGGAAACACAGGGATTTTTGGTACAGAAATTGGGGCACAATGGAAAACTTACTGCGCTTTATCTTGGGTTTTTTTGGTAAATATTATTTTCTCTGCTTCTGCTGTGTGTGCATTAGCATGATGCTGGAATTATAGTGTTCTATTGTGCTTACAATGGCTTCAATGGTGTTTTTCCAGGAAATATTACAGCTTTTGCTTTGTTTCTCTCACCAGTGTTAGTATATTCTAACCTCTGAACTCTTCCTGTTTCTGTCTCAGTTTGCTAGTTCACTTTGTTAGTTCTGTTGAAAAAAATGTAAATTGGCATAAATTCATCTTTATTTCAATTTTTTTAGGCATCAAAGATTCATCTTAATCTCAGATTATTAAGTTTCAAAGGGATCTAAAGGACTGAAAAAGCTTAAGTCCAAACATCAATTCTTTTAATCTGCTGCTCCCTCAGCTGAAAGTATATAGTAGCATAGGTATGAAATATTGTAAAATAATTAATGGGTTTAGTATTCTCTTGCTCACAGGATCACATTCTATAAAGTGTACAAGAAAGGTTCCACAGAGGAATTCTCTGGCATTCCATACGTAGTCACTATCCAGAATTGTCTTCTGTTTGCTTGGTATGGGCTTCCCTTCATCACATCCAACAATATTCTGGTAACAACCATAAATGGAACTGGGGCTGCTATAGAATTCATATACATATGCATGTTTCTTATATTTGCCCCACCAAAACCTCGGGTAAGTACTCCATAATAGCTACCTCATTTCTTTTCTGCTTGCTTGAGCACAATACCTTGATGAACTTCTTCTTCTGGATCCATTATTTTCCACTAAAATTAGTCATAAGATGCATCCTAAAGAAGAATCTCATCATAATTCAAATCCATTCTTTGACATTAAAAACTAGTTATGTAATGCATCCAAAAGAAGAATCTCATCATAATTCAACTCAGAGAAGCCTCAATTCTGAAACACAATATCCTGATTTGTTTCATCATAATTCATCTCACAGAAGCCTCAATTCTGAAACACATTATCCTGATTTGTTTCATCATAATTCATCTCACATAAGCCTCAATTCTGAAACACAATATCCTGATTTGTTTCCCCTTCATGGAACAGCGGAAAATCCTAATACTGTTCATAGCAGGCATTGCTTTTTTCACTGCGGTTGTTGTGATCTCATTAACAGCCCTGCATGGCAATAAACGGAAACTGTTCGTGGGCTCCATTGCTGCTACATTTTCAGCTTGTGTATATGCAGCTCCTTTGTCTATAATGGTCTGCATAGCATAGCCTTTTGATTTATTTTTACTTCTTAGTTTTTTCTCTTTTAAAGTATGGAGTTATCTGGGTTTATTCAATTTTTTGCCCCAATTATTTGTATGGAAATGGCAGAGGTTGGTGGTTCAGACAAAAAGTGTGGAGTACATGCCATTCTTCCTTTCCTTTTGTGGGTTCTTGTGCAGTGCATCCTGGTCTGTGTATGGGATTCTTGGCAGGGACGTATTTGTAACGGTGAGTTCATTTTATAATTGCTGGTTGTATTTTCACAGTCCTGCTCACCTATTTTGGGTCATTTGCTGTACTATGTGTCTTTTTTCTCTGCATACTTACACTGAAACCTACTGAATTCGACATGTATTTTGGAATTTGTAGACTCCAAATTGTATCGGAACATTGCTCGGTGTAGCCCAACTGATATTGTATTTCATATACAAAGATTTTAGCCCAGCTAAATGCAAAGAAGATACCAGCAGTGGTCACTGTGTTAATCATGTCATGTCCTTGCCCCCAGTAAGCTTGAGTTAACTTTGGACAAACATAAAAGTGCGGAAGAAAGGCTTAATGAAATGGCAGAATGAGGTAAACTTGCCTCACCCAATTTCTTAACGCTTTAGCGAAGTGGCTGCAAAAGCTCAGAATCCGCTGCAAGTTCCACACCTGTATGCTTTAGTTCCAATTAACATATTTATGCGAGTCAGAAGTTCCTATTTTTGCAATCACTGCTGATTGTAACTATGATAATCGTGTGATTGCTAATGAGATGGTATATGGGGATCTCTTGTAATATAAAGTAATCAATCATTAAAGTTAATAAACTGGACATTCAATTGCATCTACCTTTCAAGAAGAATATAAAACATTGCAATGAAATTTTTATTTTTTTGTTACATTTTATCATTAAATATTAAGAATATGAAGATTTCTTGTTTTTTTTTTTCGGGATTAAATTGTAATTGTGGTTAATTTTTTATTATATTTATAGAATTAATGTAATGTATTATTTGATATATTATAATATTAAACCATAACAATATGAGAGATTGAGTATTTCGCCAATGCTATTATAGAATATTAAAAGTTTTTTTTTAAAAGCTATTGAATTAGAATAACTATTTGATTTTGTATTAAGATCTAAAAATATTTGGTTCAGAGTTTATCTTCCCAAAATATAACAAAACAAATTAATAATTCAAGAGTCAAAGATATGGGGTAAAAAGTACTAGTCTATCTTTTTATAAAAGACCAATAATTTATTTGTTGGTTTTCAAAGTATACATATATAATTTAATAGGATAATGGCACAAGAATAATATAGTAGTATACCAGTTTATATGGTAAAATTCTGATGATTTATAAGGAAACATTCATAGGCACTAAAAACTGAATTTATTGTGGGAAAAATATTATAATTAGGATTACTACCAGTCTCATCATCTCTCAAAAACATAAATGAAGTGGGCACGCTTATAATAATAAATATCTTCTCATTCGCAAACTATCTCTATTAGAAAAACCATGACAATATTTATCACAATAAATTTCCTAATACCTCGTCATAGCTCTATCACCTCTTCTGCAAGCGAAAAAAGGCTAGACGTCGCTGCAACTCATCTATGAACATTAGTTTTGTAAATATATTTTCATAGTTGTCTCAAGTGTGGACCTTTTTAAGATCAAGTCCACCTCCATCAATAACTTGTCTTACAAAATGGTACTTTATTTCATGTTTGGTCTCCCTATGATAAGCTGAATTTGTAGCCAAATGTAGAGCACTTTGATTATTGTAGAATAATGTTACGTTGTGCTGCACTAGAAGACCCTTCAACCAAATTTCCTCTTTGCAAGCATGTAAGACAACAATACTCTACCTTGGTAGTGGATAAAACAATTGTTTCTTGAAGCTTTGACATCCAATTGTTGAAAATAGCAACAATAAATGTTAAAAATAACATCTAGAAATTTTAATCTAATTTGTCCTTGAATTAATCTGTAATTCTTTTCTCATGACAAGTTGTAATAGTTAACTAAGTTAAGTTGACTTAGTTAGCTTACGAAATTTGAGTTGGAAGTCTATCTGGAGTCATGTAAGTTTAATCCCTAAGTTATAGGGCTCCAGATTGAGTTTATTGAAGTTGTAATTAGATAACTTAGTTTAATTGAGTTATAGTTGGTTAAACTAGTTCTAATTATTGGACGAACTAGTAGAGGTCTAGTAGTGAGTTGGTGCGCCAATGCATCTTCAATGCCACACAAGCTAACTGAAGATTCACTCAAGAATAACTCATGCATGTTAGTTCAGAGGAAGACCCAATTGAGACTAGAGTGCAGGGACAATGTACTATCAGTTGTGTAATTTTCTGAGTTATACAGATGGTGCATGCAATGAGTTCAGGACCTACATTTGGATTGTGCAGTTATGGAAGAAGGATTTCCCAATTAAATATGGGCTAATTCCTCTAGGAATTGTGCGAGGAAGTAGGGGCTCCACAGACAACAAATTTGGCTAAGTGTTGGTTTGGGCTAGGTTGTGAGCTTGAGAGTCAGATTATACTTGAGCAATAATTGTTCAAGAGGAACAAGCATTGTATTTTATTCTCAGATATTTTAGTTAATGCAATATAAATAGTGAGGGTTTTTATAAGTTGCTTTTTTAAGAGAAATATTGTGTTATGTGTCAATGATATTCTTCCTCTTTCTCATTATTCTTTTCATCAATCATTTTTGGATTCTGCTGAAGAGTAGAGTAGATTATTTTCTTGTGTTTTAGTATCTCACATGAGTTGTTGAATCTACAAGTAAAAATCTACATGGTATCGAAGCTGAAGACAATATATAAGAGATTTTGAGTTTGTTGTGTAGGTGCAATTCAAATTTGCAGTTCATACTTCAGAGTCGACAAATGGCTTTCTACAGTTTGAGACTTGAGTATGCCTTGGATGGAAGCTCGAATTACATAGCCTAGAAGGACATGATGGAGTTAGTGTTGGAAGACAATGTCCTCAAGGAATTCATAGATAAGGACATTCTTAAGCCTCCAACATCGGATGCTAAAGGTTTGGATAAATGGGGAAAGTATGTGGCAAGGGCAAGGGAGATTATCCTTGAGGGAGTTTGAGACCATATTGTCTCGAGTCTCCATGGCAAGGAAACTTCGTATGCTATGTGGAAGGAATTGAAGGACCTATTTCAAAATAGCAGTGACCATAGGAAGTTCGCACTGAAGGACAAAATAAGAAAGATCAAGATGGAGAAGGCGACTTGGTTTCAAAGTACTTAACCATGTTCACCCATTGTCAGGATGATCTTGGAAGTGTTGGGATTACTGTTGCCGAGGATGATATGGTGAGCCTAGCTCTTCTAGGACTTCTTAAGAGTTGGCACAGTTATCATGACTCTGTCGATGGTAGGAAGAAGATGCCAGATTGGGATCGACTGTGGTCGGATTTGGTACAAGAAGAGTTTTGATGGAACACTAGAGATGGGACCTCTTGCAAATAAGTTGAAGAGGACTTTGCATTAGTCAGCAAAGGAAAGAAAGCCAAGGGAAATCAGTCCCAAGGTGAGGAGAGCGACAAGACGATGGACTTGTCAAAAATCAAGTGTTTTCACTGTCACGAGCACAGACACTATGCCACAAATTTCTCGCAGAAGAAAGCAAGCAAGAAGGATCCTGCAGTAGCTACAACAGGTGAAGCTCTAGCTTCAAAATTTGAACATGGCCAACATTATAATGGGATTTGTGTGGTATCTCAACAGTGGTGCCTCGTTCTATATGATGGGAATTAGAGATCTGTTCAGTGATTTTGAGGAGAACATAGAGTTTAGAGATGACAGGAGGTATAGTGCTATCGGGATCGATGCAACTAACTTTAAGAGGGATTCTAGCTCCCCTCTCAGAATCACAGATGTGATATATGTTCTAGGACTAAAGAAAAATCTTGTTTCCATCGCGGTATTGGAAGATTGTGGCTATGATGTGATTTTTAGTAAGGGAAAGGTTTTCCTTAGACACATTTCCATGGGACATGTTAGGAAACCAACTCACAAAAAGATAAATCCTTTCACTTGGTATTTAGGAGCTATCTCCTATACATCATGTTAGATATCAGTGTATGAGTCAAGAACTGTATGCTCTTGAGGTACATGATGCATGCAAATCCTTGAGGAGCAAGGCAAAGGTTAGAGCCTTGGTCGTTGAGAGGGAGAGTGAATTACCTCTCAACATGTAGCCCATGAAGAAGCCTCAGAAGTAGTCTCAAACATCAATTGTTCCATGCTTTGCACATTTGTTTAATATGTGAATCATTGTCTACTAGATCAAATATTTGATCTATTGGTCTCAAAAATTTGTTATTTATTTTCAACCTGATCTTGTATTTGAACATATTTATGAGTAACTATTTACTCAAAAATTTTCCATTTAAAATATATTTAATTATCATTGAACAGTTTTAATTATTTCCATTATCCAATGATTCATCTTTTTTTATCCTGATATCTAGAACAAAGCATGTATTGAAGTAAATATATCAGTTGTTAGAACTTCTTTAGTAGCTCGATATTCATCATTAAAAGCATATTAAATCACCATATTATTTAAATCCTTTCACTTGGTATTTAGGAGATATCTCCTATACATCATGTTAGATTAGTTTCCTTTAATTTTCTACACTGCATATAGATTTAGATTAATTAGTTGAATTTTAGAATTCTCGTTATGATAGAGCAAACACTATTGTGGTTTGGATGAGCCCTTCTATCATCTTAAGGATTACAATCTTTCATGTGCACTACGAGGGGACAAATCGATAATCTCTTCTTATTGATAAGTAGTTAGACATATCACAAGTCAGTAGGGAGAGTGAGGGGGTAGTTGAATCCATTAGAACTAGTCAAAACCATCAATCCAAACAGAAAAAGGTCTAATTTGGGGCTCTAATTAGGTGGTCTCCTAAATGTTGATTTCGGTCATCTTTGGCCATGAACAGAATCCACCTTTCCAGGTACCTACGCACCCTCCTACAACTCTTTTTCCAATCACAAATTGTGAGATGCAATCCAGGTTGACATCAATACAAGAAAAACAATGCTAAATTCCTATTGACATCAATGGAAACACTATAATTCCAACATGAACACCCTTTCGCATTGATGTGAACCTTAACCTAATCTCCATAACCCAATCTAACCTTTGAAGTTGGTCTTTAAACTCTCTCCATTCTCCATACTCACTCCATACTTTCCATTCTTTCTCCCCCTTTGGAATCAATATAAAAGGGAAATACCAACATTGGAGAATAATGCCAACAATGTGAGTGGTTGAGAGAGGTAGTCCCCTTGAAATGCTGAACACCATGCTAACTACAATGTTGATAGAAAGTGATCTTCTGATAAGAACGAATCTCTCTCCTACGAGATAAGCAGGTGAAGTAATGAACTCAGTTCCCAACCATGTATCTACCCAACTTAGTTGTCCGCCCTAAGCATTTTATTGTAAATTAGTGTAAAGTTGGCCTACCCATGGTCCATGGATCATGGGATTGTATAAATAGAGCAAGGTTCTAAGTTGTAAAAGTAGCCGATAATAGAGAGAGTAGCGAATGAATGGTTCAAGCTTAGAGTAGAATTCTAAGTGTATTGGGTTGTAGTAGTAGGAAGAGGCTCTATAGCTGAGTGAGCAGAGGCCTAGTAGAGTCTACAGCTGAGTGCATGGACCCCTGCAGTTGAGTGTGTAGGGTGGAGTTTAGTATGTAAGTGGGATAGAAAGCTAATAAAGAGAAGTTTATCATAATTCTATGTAATTGTTGTGCATTATCTTCTTTATGTTTACATGCGTTTATGTATTGCGTGCACTGATGTGATTGATGATTACGCTGTAATAACCATAAATCTCACACACGCAAGTTAAGTAATCATTTAAATAACAAGGAACTTGGGTATTATATGGGTTGCTCCCCGAGTAGGGCTGTGCGGAAGCGCACTGCAGGTCGCGAAGGGATCACAAGTGTGTGCAGAGACAGATTAGACCATGGACCTCTAGAAGCCCATCAGACATCCCAAGGGTGCAAAAACTTGGTTCTAGCACCCTCCCATACTACTTTGGGTGAGACCTCAGTTCGTGCTCCATAGAATATTGCCGAAAGGGCCAGTAGTACCGGGATTTGCTTGTCTAAATCAGCTCTAAACTTGGGTCAGGCCCCACTAAGCCAAAAATGATTTCGTTGCCGGGATCGGGATATACATGAAGGATGTCTAATGTCATGCCACTGGAACCCTACAAAAAGTAATTGAAGAGTGGTTGGACAAGAAGATTCACGAGTTCGTGGTGTAGGAAAATAGAAATCCGCGAGTATCTAAGGAGCAGTGGTTGGATCGCTACTTGTACACTAAAATCCATGAAATTCTCTTTGCATCGTTTCCATTTGAGCTATATGAGTGGATTGCAAAGCTAGCAGATAACTAGGGAAGGTGTAGGCTTGACAAACCAATAGTGTGGACTCAGGAACTAGTGCGCAGACTAGAAGCCTCGGAAGAGAAGATAGCGCGAGCTGTGGACCATTGGCTTGACCGAATAATAGGAAGATTTATCACTGAGTTCACGGTAGACACGACTGTCAGCTACAACGAGGCAGAGCGACGTTCTCAAGGGACCGTGATGTAAGTATGTTAAATATTTTCACACTTGGATTAAGATGCTATTGTGTGAAAAGCAGGTTATGCCAATAAATTAATGTTTGGGACTATGCAGAGTAGAAATATCTACAGAAGTGAAAGTAGGGAATAGTTAGAAAACAGTCCCTTAATTTCACCCTCATGGGAGAGCGAGGACGAGCTTGTGAAGGTTTCTCTGAGAAGCATGATCAGTTTGATAAGGTAGCAAATTCCATGTTTACCACCTCCACCCACGTCGCCACCTGCTTCACCCCCCTCACCTCCATCTCCACCCACTCCACCTCTACCACCTCCACATTTCGGTATGGTGAGCGTGATCAAGCTACCAGTATCAGAGGAGTAGGGAATGAAGATCTGAACCAATTCTAGTTCGTAGTAAGAGCAGTATGGGAAGCACTAGGCGTCATGGATGATAATATCAAAAAGGCTACGCTGGTGTGCATGCTACAGGATCGCGCCTTAACGTGGTATATCAAGCATTCTAATGACCACCCAAATGCAGGAATTGCGGAGATCCAAAATGTGTTGAACAGGGAATTTAGCAGGCCAAAATTAGAGACACAATTAATCATCGGATTTAAATAGATCGCAATGGTCCCAGGCAAGACCCCCTGGGATCTAGACCAAAGGATGAAGGGTACAATCCGCGAAGCCAATATGAAATTAACGGATGCACAGTGTCGCACATGGTTTGTGGCCTCACTTACACCACACTTAAGGAAAACACTGTCCTAGCAAAAACTTTCCACCCAAGCCGAAGCATTGGAGATGGCAATGAGATTGCATGAGACCCCTATAGAAGACCCTAGATTGGGAGTCCAATAGATCCACATGCAGCTACAAAATCTGTGTCTGGAAATGCAGAGTTTGAAATAGGACAGGGAACCTCGACCAGAGGCATGTGAGGAAGTATGGTGCATAAAATGCAAAGGCCAGGGCCATGACAAAGATCACTATCCAGTATTCGCGAATTACTTGGCAGGAGGAGGAACAATGCCATTAAGACTGGAGGCATAGGTGGGGCTGAGCATGGTGTCTACATTATGGTACATGATCTGCCAGATAAGAGGAAAACATACCACATATAATTGTCATTTGTTGCAGAAGTATATGTAGATGGCCCAACTGTTGTTTTTTAATTTCTGCAGGTCGGTAGGCCATGACGAACACACCTGCCAAAGCTATGAACTAATGATGGATCAGACTCCTACCTACAGGGTGTAGGCTGAAACGTGACCCCTTGACCCAAATGCAGGGATGGCGCGCCTGGTTTTCATGGGCGCGGTCGGGGTTAAGGTGGAACGGGACTAGGAAGGGGTTGCGGTCAAATAATTTGCTACAATTTAGGGCATTATGCCCGTGATTATATGAACCCGACTTGGATATCATGTTGGTACTGTAATCAGTTTGATCATGAGGCAGAAGATTGCCCTTGCTGATAGCGAAGTTACGTGAAAAGGGGGTACTTCAGCCCCCTCCGACCCATAATTTAAAAATGATGAGGTCTGAATCATGCGAAGGAGACCTTAATGTAAACATGATGCTCAGGAGTGGCATGACCATAGGAGATGATAAAGGGAAGCAGCCATAAGAAAGCGCGTGGGTTCGCAAGGCTCCTACAAAGGAACTCGAGTTTGATTTAGAACACGTGAAGAAGATATTCATGGAAGCTAAGAAGAGCTTCATGGAGGCCTCCAATTCAGGTAGTAAGGATCAACTAGAATTAGAGATGGATCCTTCCATGCTCACTACCTTTTTGGAGACATGCATGAAACTGTTGGGTGATAGCAAGACAATCAAAGGGCTATAAGAACTTATCACTAGGTGCGTGGGGTCAGGAGAACCACACGTGATTCAGAAACTGGTAAGGCATGCATTGCAATAGGAAGGGAGATGAGGTTGACTGCGCAAATAGGCAAATAAGAAATGGATAAGGTAATCCTGGATTTGGGTTCGGATGTGAATGTAATACCAAAGCAAACGTGGGAACGCATGGGCAGACCTGCGTTGCAATGTTCCCCTATTCAGTTACGGATGGTGAACCAACAGAAGATTTTTCCCATGGGAAGATTGCAATGAGTGACAGTTGATATTAAAGGCGCGAGTGTGCAGGCGGATTTTGAAGTGATAGAGATTGTCGATGACAACGATCCCTATCCCGTGCTACTAGGAATAGACTGGGCTACTGATATGAATGGAGTCATAAATCTGAAGAAGTGCAAAATGACGTTTGAGAAAAAGTCACTACGCGTAGTAGTACCACTGGACCCAGCCGAGGGAATGCGATACACTGAATCAGTGCATGACGACGATAGTGATGAGGATCTCGACTATATCTATAAGGTAACTGCACAAGGAGAGGATTGGGTGAATCCGACTACAGATGGAAGGATTTCATGGGAGCACAAAAGCTCCTGCACTTCAGATTTAGACGAAGAGATAGAGCGATGATAGAATCGACTACATGAAGTAAAAACATTGAATTGCAACATGATGATTAGATCGTTGCATTGCATAAAAATAGAGGTAAGGGAGTTTCCGACATATGATGGATTGTTAGCGGTGGATGAATTTCTGAGCAAATTCAAAAATGTAGTACTAGAGTAGCAGCGGTTCGATGTGCTAAAGTGGGTACTGCGCACAACACCTGCATGATGGTGGGGTACATATCAAGGCACTTTTGAAGACTGGCATGGGTGTAGAAGGATGACGCACCTACATTTTGGAAAACCCCAACTTCGAACAAAAGCCAGTCAATTGGGGTGGAACAACTTGTGCCCCCACCTTTCCTGATGGATACAAGCATATGTTGTACAGTCCGCACAAGTGCACTGCCTAGAGAATTAGAACAAATCACAACAACAAGAAGGGTGACACGCATTACCAATTTTGCACGACGAGGCATTCGATAGGGTGCGCGAAGTACTAAACAATGTTTACCACACGAGACGAACTGATTGGGGCTTGCACGTGACAGTGGTTCGATGGGCCTATAGGACCATGTGCAAAAAACTGAGCACGAAAATGTTTCCAAAGGTGCAAAACAGAGTAGAACCCAAGATTTCTGAAGGGAATACCAAAAGCAATCCACATGTAATAGCTCTCATAGTTATGACAATGCGCGAAGACCAAGATGAAGGAATCACACAACTACGTGAGGACGACCATATAAGGATTCGGGAAGCCATTCAACGAGGGAACCTTAGACTTCGTGAACTCGAAGAGGATCGGTATGTTTGAGGGAGAAAAGTATGTGGAAGGATGCAGAGATCAAAAGACAGGAAAACGAGGTCACATAAGCATGTCTCGTTGATAAACCAAGGATGACAAGGAAAGATACGAATGGTCATACCACTGCATTGGAAGATTGTCGCCAAGAACTTATGATTTTGTTACCATGGTTGAGATCTTACCTTACGAGATGCAGTAACAAGGGAAGTGCACCACATAAGATAAAGCATGCAATGCTAGCTATCGCAAGGGCAAGTGAGGAGTGTCCACGCGGTGTGCTGGAAGGCGAGTTGCAATCTTGTATAGGTGGGGCGACCACCTGACTAACCATAGGGAGCACAGTCTTGGCACTTCAGACAGTTGAAAGAGAGCGCGAGACTCTAAATGAGTACGATGAGGGAGGTGCGCACAGAATCAACATGGTACAAGGTTTGCACCCGCGCACGAGGGGGTTGCACTGCCACATGGGTAGGCTAGAAAGTAACCATTAACGTCACTTTTCATAATGAGATGTCTAATTTAAGGCAAAAGGGAGCGGGCGGCGGGAAATTAAGACACGAATTAAGAGCTAGATTTGGGACTTGCCAAGTCTGCATTAATGACTCAGAAATGGGGGGGATAGTCAAATTCAAATTCAAAAGACGTCATAAAACCCCCAAGGCTAGCCACAAGACAACACTTGCCCATTGTTTGAGCTATTAAGAAGAGCATAGAGTGTTGAGTGCCAAGCGATCTTTAAGCCCCCAAGTTCACGAGCAACCAGAAATAGATTGAACAAGAGGACAACTACCAAGAGAGGCATGGGTTTTGTAGAGAGTACCACCGAGGAAGCCACATAGAGCCATATGGTGCAGGTGGGGGATGCGCCAGAAATTCTAAATCACCCTGGATGCCAAGGCCTAAGAAGGATACACAGATAGCGGGATCATTCCGCATGTCCTCGCCAAATCCACAGTTTGGTAAAATTTCCATGGAAGAAAAAAGCAAGGCTATCAACCTTAAGACAGACGAGGAGGAGGACCTCCAGGCTTTTCTAGAGGAAATAAAGGTGGACGAAGATAAATTCTTTGCAACTTTAACTTTTTCACGATCATAAAACACCCTTCCCTTTAATCATCCGTTTAATATAATATAATTAAAATCCAAAAGAAATTATATTACATGGAATCATTTTCCTGTAATTTTAATTTCTTGAAGGATAATAGTATAATATTCTTTTCAACTTCCAGATTTTTCATTTTTTTGAATGAATGAAGGCACATAATTAAATGTAGAGGAATATTTTTAGTGGTATAACTTGATTGATGGCTATGGTTTCATGGGGTTGTGGAAAGGTTGCGTCTTCCCGGTTACAATGTGTAAAAATTATAAAAAATAATTTTTAATTTATAAGCCCGTAACTAAAGCATTACAATATGTATTTGATCGACTGTATGAAAGCGTTTTCACCACCATGATCCAAGATTGCAACTGTTAATGGTGGGACTGGAAAGACTCATCAGAGGTGACGGAATTTTTAGCTCAACTTGTGTTTGATATTGCGGTGTCTCAAAGAACTGGTTAATTGATGAATTGAAAATAATGTTTTCTTATTTCTAGTGATACTTATGCATTAATCATTATTTGGTTTTCTGGATGTATCGGCTTCTTTGAGGTTTGAGGTTTTGATGGGGACTCATGGTGGGATAAATTATAAAATATTTAGGTTTTATAATTTTAACCAAGTTTTAATATGAGGGTTTACCTTAAACCTAAAACCTAATAATTGTCAAGTTTATATACACCTATCACAATAGTTAATAATAATTGTCAAGTTTATATACGCCTATCCACAATAGTTAATAATGTATATTGTGGTAGTAGTATGGATTTAGTGAGAATTTTTGTAACAGGCATATAAGGCATACCATAAGATTTACACTAGAGGTTTTAGGCATCTCTAAATTTAGGTTATCATTATTTTTACCATTATAGATTATAGGTCCAGAGGCAATAACCTTTGGATTTAAGCAATTACAAAATCCAGAAACTAACGCTACAAAAAATATTACTTGCCATAACCTTTCAGCTCTCCACAATCCCTATGGCCGCCGCTCGCCTCTGAGGCGCGGGAGGAGACGAACTGAAAAGTCGTCATGCTATGTGGTGAATGGCAACCCAGAAAATTTAAAGCCACATTGTATCTGAACTTACTTTAGTTGGAAAACCAGAAACGCGTCGCTCCTGTATTGGGCATTGACAGAAAACTAGAACAGTATGGCGCAGAATGTGACTAGACACTTTTTACATGGCGCCCACTTACTATTCCTTGAACATGTCGCTGCCCAATATCAATGCGAGGGTTGCAGAGAACCCGGCTATGGCTTCAGATACAGATGCCCTGAAGATGAATGTGATTACTTCAACCTCCACGAGTCCTGTGCAACAGCTCCCGGTATGGTTAATTTATCTCCCGTTCATCACCAACATCGTTTTGCGTTACTTCTATTTGATTTCCAACTTGCCCCACGTAGGGGCTGCGCCCTTTGTGAACAGGACTTGGCTGGACCTCTGCGTTATCGTTGCCTTCATTGTGACACATTTTTTCATTTATCGTGTGTGTGTCTCCCTCTCAAAATGCAACATCCTTCCTATGAACGGCATGCGCTTGAACTGCGGCCAACACGAACTCTACTACCAACATCCAGATGTAACGAATGCGGTCGAATCCTAGCTCTTCGGATGATGTACCGATGTCCAGATCGTGGCTTCAATTTACATATTCACTGCGCCAAATTACCTGTGGATTGGTTGGAACCGTTTAGAGTGCAATCACTTCACGGTAATAGATAGCTTTACTAGTAAAGAATTAAAGCCCTAATCTATAAGGTATAGGTCAGGGTTTGTTTGTTTGACTGGGGTTTAATTTTCACTAAATTTGTTTTATAGATGTAACCAAGGTTGTAGTATCTTAACTTGTACTGAATTGGTGGGGTTTAATTTTCACTAAATTTGTTTTATAGATGTAACCAAGGTTGTAGTATCTTAGCTTGTACTGAATTGGTGGGAACCATTTAGAGTGCAATCACTTTCACTATAATAAATAGTTTTAAAACCCTAATCTATAAAGTATAGATTAATTAGTTTGTTAAAGAATTAAAATCTTAATCTATACCGTATAGATTAAGTATTTTGTTTGAGTAGAATTAACTTTTACTAAATTTGTTTTACAGTGTTATTTCATGGATTTTTTTGAAAATGTTTTACAATTAAATTTCATGAATCTTTTTGAAATAAAAGTTGGACGGGAAATTTTTTGAGAAAAGTAAACTTTTTCATAATCCAACTTCTATTATGTTCTAAATAACATTACCATATATTATTCTTCATCCCAATAAATAAACCAACACCCAAATGAATTAGTTTGTTTGAGTAGAATTTAGTCTTCATCAAATTTGTTTTACATATGTAATCAATGAGGTGGAATCCTAGCTTCTTGGGGATAGGTTGGAAGGATTTACAGTTAAATTTCATAAATATAATTTTTTTTGAAATAAAAGCTAGAGTTGAATTTTCTTTTAGAAAATTAGGCTATCTCATAATCCAACTTCACATCATCCTCTTAATAACATTAAGATATATCATTTAATTAGTGGAAAGACTTGTGAGCAATTTTGAAACCGACGTTTCGGACTAGCTAAGTGAGTCCATCATCAGGGTAAAGATATATCATTCTTCAATCCAATAATATTATGATATATCATTCTTCAATCCAATAAATAAACCAACACTCAAATCAATTAGTTTGTTTGAATAGAATTTAATTTTTACCATATTTGTTTTAACCCATGTTATAGAATCCTAGCTTATTTGAATTGTTGGAACCTAACTTGTTGTGGATTAGTTAAAACTATTTAGAATGCAAACATTTTCACTACAATAAATAGCTTTACAATTAAAAAATTAAAACCCTAATCTATAAAAAAAATAGATTAATTAATTTATTGGAATAAAATTTAGTTTTCAATAAATTTATTTTACAATTAAATTTCATAAAAAAATTTGAAAAAAATAATAAAATTTTATATTTAAAAAAAATTAAACTATCCCATACTCCAACTTCACATATTCTCTTAAGATATATCATTCTCCCATCCAATAACATTGAAATATATCTTTCTTCAGTCCAATAAATAAGCCAAACACCCAAATCCATTTAACGAATGCTCGCTTCCGAAACAGTAAATTTCTTCGAAACATATTAATGATCAACCTATTAATGTTTCTAACAAAATGCTGCGTTTTTTAATATATAAAGGTCTTGAAAATGTGAATAAACTATTTTCTTAAACCAATATTCAAAAGGAAATTTCGAAAAGCTAAAATGGCATTTAGATTTTAATGAGTATTAAATTTAAATTGGAAAATAATGGTATTTAAATGTGTTTAAAGAAAATAAAATTGTATGGTTAGTGTTTTGTTTTTTAGTTTAATTATTGAATTTTGAAAAGTATGAATTAGTTCATATTTAAACAGGGTTACAATGTAGCTATTTGGATTTGGTTTAAATATAGTTAAATTAAAGTAAAAAATAATAAAAAAAACATACAATTTTATATTAATAAAAATTACAATTAAAATAGCAAAAATAATTGATAATTGCATGACAATTTTATTTGAGGATGATTTTTTAATAAACTATAATAACATATTTGTTCATTTTAATCTATTATTTGCATAGATTTGTATGGAAAATCTATAATTTTTTAGACAAACACCACTCATCTATGTGAATGAAAGATTATGCATGGATGGAGAGGAATTAAAATAGGCTATTTGTGTTGAATGATATTTTAAATAAAATCAAACAAAAAATAGATTAAAAATGTTGAGACACAAACTCAAAAAAAATCATAATATACATGTTACATTAATACAATTTTAAACAATAATAATCTTACTTATATCAAAACTTTATTTTCAAATTAATTAATAAACATGTAAATATTTAATATTTACAATAATCTTTGTTATGGATGTCACATTAAAAATTAAATTTATAAAATTATAGATATTGTATTTGAATTTAAAGTTTGAGAAGTATCATTTATTTTTCATATTCATATGTCATTTAAATAAATTCATATATCAATTTATAGAAATCATAAATATAAAAATATATATAAATTTAATGATTATATATTTTTTTTTAGTATTATATAAATTTCACTTTTATAACTTTTTTTTTTAATTTTACTATACAATTTTTTATTTAAAAACTACAACTCATTTTAATAATGAAAATAAATAAAAACATAATTTTACTATAATTTTTTTATTAAAAAAAATTACAATTAAACTTCAATAATGAAAATAAAGATAATAAACATATGTATAGCTTTTGACACTCATGTGCCACTCTATGCTAGGCTGGAGGTCTACTTCTATACTCAAGCTTCCTGTTTTGTATACATAATCAGTAATCGAAACATCACAATTTTGTTTAATGATTTATGTACTCCATTAATATTAATTCATTTAGATTTTAATGTGAAATATTTAATAATTATTTTAATTTTAATTAAAATCAATTTAAATAAATAATAATATTACCTTTTACGAATCTTCATTACTGATTTTTCACATTTGAATTTCTGAAAGCATCTGGTGTTGCTATAATGGACACCCTAATCAGGTGACTTTTGCTTTGATGATTTCAGGTTTTTAATGCCGGTTAATATTTGATGCGTAATTTTTTATTCACTCGACAAATATGTTTTAGGAGAGAAAAAAGGTTTTACACAATAAAATTCCAAATTTTTATCATTCAATATTATATTATGACCACCAACATATACCATAGAGTGAAAAACTTAGGCCATTCAACTCCTTACCCAACTAATCCAAACATATGTAATGGATGGCTTTAAAAATTGAATTCAAAACATATTAGTGACTCGTGAATGTAAATGTTAAATATTATTATTACTTAATAAAATTTTAAAGCCAAATGCATGCATAACTATATTAGTCACTCATGTGAATATAAATATTAAATATTAATATTACTTAATAAAACTTTAAACCCAAATGCCATCCATAACTAGGAACTGAGAGTCATGCGTATATATTTTTTGTGCAAGAATTAACAGATAGGTAATGGTAATTATGTCTTTACATCAAACAACCGTGACTAGTGTTTATTAGGTTACTAATAACTAGCATTTGCACCAGATAGTGTTTATTAGGTTACTAATAACTAGTATTTGTATCAGATGTTGTAAAGGAAACGAATTAAGGCATAAATTGAAGAACACAAATACAACAAAAGAATACTTTGATAAAGAATAAAAATATATTGAACCCTTAAATCAATGCCCCATTAACTGGAACCACTTAGTAGACATATCTATCAACATTAGGATTATACACAATGATCAAGAAATTTCCCATATACAAACAACACCTTCCACAACAACTTTTTGTCACATCCACATTTTAAAAAATGCCTTGGAACATGATTGGAATGTCCCATATTGCCTTTTTCATTATGCAAATAAATCTTCCATATTGCTATTTTCATCATGAGTACTGTTAGTTCATTGTTGTAAAGTGTTAGTGTGTTAAATTCAATACTATAAGTTCAACAAGCGAAAAACATTTCTCAATTAGCATAAGATGCATTTTTCTCTCACAGTGTATTTTTCAGTCAAAGAGCACAAGTAACAGATTAACATGTATTTTCCCTCATTATTTTCATCATAGAGCCCCAACAAATCTACACCTTATCTATAAAGTAACAAAAACATTTTGGAATACGTTTAATATTTCAAGCCAGTGTCTAACCTATAAAGTAATAAAAACTTCTTGAAATAAATTTAATATTTTAAGCAATTGACTAACCTAATTTAATAATTGAAAAATTCTCAAAGATGAATTATACTCTATAATAAGAGAGTCAACATTGGAGCCCATACTTTCACTAAAACCAAAAGAAACACAACCACTTGTTAAGAAGAAATTCAAGTAATAATAATAAAACAAAAATAATAAACATTAAAGTATAAAATGGTATTTCCAACACACAAGGATAAATATGCATGCTCCGTGTCCATTGTTAGATAAAATGAGTGTGGAGAAAAAGTAGTAGAGAACCCAAAATTGTATTTCTAATTAGGAGGGGTGGAGAAATGCTTTAAATGCGGGTTGTTGTCATTCTAATGAAACCCTTTGCAAAGGGGATGTTAAGATTCTAAGAGAGAAGCTAGGCTTGGTAGAGAACACCTTCCTTATGAAGACAGAATGTCAGTGTTTGGTTGCTCAGAGTTGTTCTCCTAAAACAAGGGGCAGTCATTTGCACCAGATGTTGCAAAGGAAACGCCGTAAGGTATAAAGTGTAGAAATCCATTATCCATGTAGTATGTGCATTATTCAAGAAGGTGGATCTCTCTAAATTTGTTGCAAACATTTATGTTGTTGCATTGCTAATTTATTTAGAATCTACTACTACCTCCTCTTCTTGGAATATTAAATTTCTTATCACCCCATGATGAAAATCCCTCTGATTATTGGCATCACAATTTTTTCCATTTTAGTGGCTTTACCTTCAACCTAAAGAAACATGAATTTGAGTCACTGAATTAAAAAAAAAAAAATTTGTTAAATTGCTATTTATCAGGTTTTTGATTAAAAACAATTAATAACTCATATTTAAAACTTTTTAAGTCTGGTATTTATAACTCATATTTATAACCGTTTAAAATGAAACTAGCTATCTATATTTTTATTAATAATAAAAAAGAAATCTTCTTTATAAAACTGACACTCAGATGCTACTCTTATATATTTATCTTATATTTAATATTCAGTGTCCATCAATTGAATGACAAGTTGAAAGCTCAACTTAATTGCACCTTTTTGAACTCCTTTGTGGGAATTCATGTCCCATTAATTTAATGGCAAATTGAAATTTCAAATAGAGTACACATTTTATACCAGATTCAGAGAGTTCATGGACAAACTTTCAAGGTTTTAATGGATCTGGGTCATCTGTAAACACTGCACATCTTTGAAATTTTAGCAAACAGGAAGAGTTATGAAGTTTTTCTTCATGACATGATATATTATTCTGTACATAGAAGGTACATCAAAAGTTAATTCAGCAGTCAAAGTACAAATTTGACTATAAGAGTAGTTCTTTAGTCAAGTAGTGGAAATTGGCTAGCTTTGAGGCAAAAACCCTGCAGACAATGTGTGCTAGGCATGCTTTTGAAAGCCAAGTTTTAACACAAAAAGTAGATTTTATTTCCAATGACAATAATCTGCACCATGCTTCTACACTACACACCCTTTTTTCCATCAACACCTTCGGCAAGATGAACTACTAAAGCATGGTAACTGCATGCTGCCATGTTTTCAAGTTTGACTATTTACATATATGTACAGCTAATGCGGAAATGCATAATTTTATAGCACAATGATTTTTGCTAACTAAACTACAATAGAAAAACAAGAAAGTGCCCTCTCTCAAGAACACAGTCTCCTGTCAAGGGAGGTCACTTGGAAAGGGATCAGTCACATTTGCATACAGAAGGAAAAGCAAGAAAATACAATTTTGTACAACAAATGGCCATAATTTATGGAGCCCTGTTTCTCTTGATTGCTGTACAATGAGGGATCTAACTTTGCTGCCACCTAACCATGGATGCAGAGGATCTAATCAAGATAAATGCTCAGATTCTTCATTTTACTACCCAATACCCACTACTCACAAATATACCACTGAATTTTCCAGACTGAGGCCTTTTCTCAAGAACACAATATCTTGTCAAGGGAAGTCACTTGGAAAGGGATCACTCACATTTGCATATAGAAGGAAAAGCAAGAAAATACAATGTTGTACAACAAATAGCCATAATTGATGGATAAAGTTTGCATAGTGCCTACGAGGCCCATCTCAAGGAGTATCGAGAATCAGATGATCGAATGGCAGGCATGTCATAAACTTGAAAGGGATCTATTTCAACACCATAGTCCATCAAAGGTCTGTCTTCCAGTTGACCATCATGGTTATACACAAAATCAGGAATCTCAATCTGTCCCTCCCTAATGTAATCCCAGATAATTTCTAGACAATTTACATACTTCAGTTTCCAGTGTAAACTGCATAACACATAAAAACTACATGATCACATATGCAAAAATTAGTTCTAATGAATTATTTGAATCAAAATGAAAACTCAGCTTAATACTCACCCTGCACTCAAGAAGAAACGGCCAAGGGTTGTAAAAAATAGTCTTGACTGAAGCCCTGGATGTAGGAAACACACCACCTGAAGCCTTTCCTTAAAAGCCGGTTCTTCATAGATCAATCACAAAGTAGACACGTCGGGGAAATTTTCACTCCTTTGAACAGAGGTATGAATTAGAAAGTGAACTAATATCAAATTGATTCATATATTCTCATAATAGTGAGGTCAAATAGTCTTCACATAATCTTTGTAGCATTAGGACTGACATGGTTTGATCAATAGATAAATACCTCTAAAGGCATCCCTGCCAAGTTCAAGGGCACAGTCTGCCAAGCATTTTCTGCTGCTCTCACGTCCTTGCACTATTGCCAATGATTCTAGAATAGAAGAAATAATTCAAAATTCATCCTCAAATTATGAAAAAACCATTATTAATCAAATGCACCTAAAATACCATAACCAAATACCATTATTAATCAAATGCTCCTAAGAGACCATAACAAAATCCATGTAGCTGATGGTTGAATTTACTTTTGCACCATTTCGAACAGTGATATTGGCAGGCCCTGTTTCTCTGGATTGCTGTGCAATGAGGGATCTAACTTTGCTACCACCTAATCATGGATGCAAAGGATCTAGTCACAAATCTACCATCGAATTTTCCAGACTGAGGAATAATTGAAATTATCGGCTTAAAGAAAGGCAGATGCTGCATGGTTAACCTCTTTCTCAATGATTACTGGTGCTCCATATTCGTAAGCCGCCTGCTATCAGATAAAAAAGAAAAACATTGAACATAAATTTACAGGAATGGAGGATGTATATCACTTCACATCGTTGCATGAAATTTTTAAAATCAGTTCAATTCCCCATTTATTGGGCCAATCTTATTTGTAACCAATAATCAGAGGGATAGACACAAAGAATTTTAAGATAAATATACTTTGTGTTACCTGTGTCGCCTCATCATTCACTTGCTGGAACTCTGCACTCACCGTACATTCCTTTAACCTGTTTAAACCCTCTTCCATACATATATATACACAAAAGCTAATATGGATCTACGATTCTATACTATTTTAACTTGCAGAGTTGTAGCCTATAGAATTAAGATAAAAGCGAATGTTAACATATCATATAGAGCAACCAACCTGGAGCTGAGGGGTTTGCCATGGCAGAATTAGCACTACCATTTTTGTTGTGTTTATCAAGGCCATTCTCAGGGTCAAGGCCTGTGAGAGTACCGTTACACTGCTTATCCAACAACCCCATTGCTCTTACACATTTTATACCAGATTCGGAGAGTTCATGAAGAAACTTTCAAGGTTTTAATGGATCTGGGTCGTTTGTAAACACTGCACATTTTTTAAATTTTAGCAAACAGGAAGAGTTATGAAGTTTTTCTTCGTGACAGGATATATTATTCTGCACATAGAAGGTACATCAAAAGTTAATTCAACAGTCAAAGTACAAATTTGACTATAAGAGTAGTTCTTTAGTCAAGTAGTGGAAATTGGCTAGTTTTGAGGCAAAAACCCTGCAGACAATGTGTGCTAGGCATGCTTTTGAAGGCCAAGTTTTAACACAAAAAGTAGATTTTCTTTCCAATGAAAATAACCTGCACCATGCTTCTGCACTACACACCCTTTTTCCATCAAAACCTTCGGCGAGATGAACTACTAAAGCATAGTAACTGCATGTTGCCATGTTTTCAGGTTTGACTATTTACATATATGTACAGCCAATGTGGAATCACATAATTTTATAGCACAAGGATTTTTGCTAACTAAACTGCAATAGAAAAACAAGAAAATGCCTTCTCTCAAGAACACAGTCTCCTGTCAAGGGAAGTCACTTGGAAAGGGATCACTCACATTTGCATACAGAAGGAAAAGCAAGAAAATACAATGTTGTACAACAAATGGCCATAATTGATGGATAAAGTTTGCACAGTGCCTAGGAGGCCCATCTTGAGGAGTATCGAGAATCAAACGATCCAATGGCAGGCATTATTCAAGAAGGTGGATCTCTCTAAATTTGTTGCAAACATTTATGTTGTTGCATTGCTAATTTATTTAGAATCTACTACTACCTCCTCTTCTTGGAATATTAAATTTCTTATCACACCATCATGACAATCCCTTTGATTATTGGCATCACAATTTTTTCCACTTTAGTCGCTTTACCTTCAACCTAAAGAAATATGAATTTGAGTTACTGAATTAAAAAGAAATTGCTAAATTGCTATTTATTAGGTTTTGAGTAAAAACAATTAATAACTCATATTTACAACCCTTTAAGTCTGGTATTTATAACTCATATTTATAACCATTTAAAATGAAACTAACTATCTATATTTTTATTAATAATAAAAAGAATCTTCTTTATAAAACTGACACTCACATGCTACTCTTATATATTTATCTTATATTTAATATTCAATGTCCATCAATTGAATGACAAGTTGAAATCTCAACTTAATTGCACCTTTTTGAACTCCTTTGTGGGAATTCATGTCCCATTAATTTAATGGCAAATTGAAATTTCAAATACAGTAAACATTTTATACCAGATTCGGAGAGTTAGTGAACAAAATTTCAAGGATTTAATGGATCTGGGTCGTTTGTAAACACTGCACATTTTTGAAATTTTAGCAAACAGGAAGAGTTATGAAGTTTTTCTTCATGACATGATATATTATTCTGTACATAAAAGGTACATCAAAAGCTAATTCAACAGTCAAAGTACAAATTTGACTATAAGAGTAGTTCTTCAGTCAGGTAGTGGAAATTGGCTAGCTTTGAGGCAAAAACTCTCTAGACAATGTGTGTTAGGCATGCTTTTGAAAGCCAAGTTTTAACACAAAAAGTAGATTTTCTTTCCAATGACAATAATCTGTGCCATGCTTCTACACTACACACCCTTTTTTCCATCAACACCTTCGACAAGATGAACTACTAAAGCATAGTAATTGCATGCCGCCATGTTTTCAGGTTTGACTATTTACATATATGTACAACCAATGCGGAATGACAATAGAAAAACAAGGATTTTTGCTAACTAAACTACAATAGAAAAACAAGAAAATGCCTTCTCTCAAGAACACAGTTTCCTGTTAAGGGAAGTCACTTGGAAAGGGATCACTCACATTTGCATATAGAAGGAAAAGCAAGAAAATACAATGATGTACAACAAATGGCCATAATTGATGGATAAAGTTTGCACAGTGCCTAGGAGGCGCATCTCAAGGAGTATCGAGAATCAGACGATCCAATGGTAGGAATGTCATAAACTTGGAAGGGATCTGTTTCAACACCATAGTCCATCAAAGGTCTGTATTCCAGTTGATCATCATGGTCATACACAAAATCAGGAATCTCAATCTGTCCCTTCCTAATGTAATCCCAGATAAATTCTAGACGATTTACATACTTCAGTTTCCAGTATAAACTGTATAACACATCAAAAAATGCATGAGCACATCTGCAACAATTAGTTCTAATGAATTATTTGAATCAAAATGCAAACTCAGCTTAACCCTCACCCTGCACTCAAGAAGAAACAACCAAGGATTGCAAAAAACAGTCTTGACTGAAGCCTTGGATGTAGGAAATACACTAATTGAAGCCTTTCCTTAAAAGCCGAAGGAAGTTATTTATAGATCAACCACAAAGTAGACACGTCGGGGCATTTTTCACTCCTTTGAACAGAGGTATGAATTAGAAAATGAACTAATATCAAATTGTTTCATATGTTCTCATAGCAGTGAGGTCAAATAGTCTTGACATAATCTCCGTAGCATCAGGATTGACATGGTTTGATCAATAGATAAATACCTCTAAAGGCATCCCTGCCAAGTTCAAGGGCATAGTCTGCCCAACATTTTCTGCTACTCTCTCGTCCTTGCATTGTTGTCAATGCTTCTGGAATAGAAGAAATAATTCAAAATTCATCCTCAAATTTTGAAAAAACCATTATTAATCAAATGCACCTAAAAGACCATAACAAAATACCATTATTAATCAAATGCTCCTAAGAGACCATAACAAAATCCATGTAGATGATGGTTGAATTTTCTTTTGCACCATTTCGAACAGTGATATTGGCAGGCCCTCTTTCTCTTGATTGTGCAACGAGGGATCTAACTTTGTTGCCACCTAACCGTGGATGTAGAGGATCTAATCAAGATAAATGCTCAGTGGTGTTACCTTAAACCTAAAGAAACATGAATTTGAGTCACTGAATTAAAAAGAAATTGCTAAATTGCTATTTATCAGGTTTTGAATAAAACCAATTAATAACTCATATTTACAACCCTTTAAGTCTGGGATTTATAACTCATATTTATAACCGTTCAAAATGAAACTAACTATCGATATTTTTATAATAATAAAAAGAATCTTCTTTATAAAACTGACACTCACTTGCTACTCTCATATATTTATCTTATATTTAATATTCAATGTCCATCAATTGAATGACAAGTTGAAAGCTCAACTTAATTGCACCTTTCTGAACTCATTTGTGGGAATTCATGTCCCATTAATTTAATGGAAAATTGAAATTTCAAATACAGTACACATTTTATACCAGATTTGGAGAGTTCATGAACAAACTTTCAGGGTTTTAATGGATCTGGGTCGTTTGTAAACACTGCACATTTTTGAAATTTTAGCAAACAAGAAGAGTTATGAAGTTTTTCTTCATGACAAGACATATTATTCTGTACATAGAAGGCACATCAAAAGTTATTTATGTTTATTTTATGCCATGATCCATTACCATGCAAGGAGATTGTCGGAATTTCAATTTCTAAACGCATGTGCTTCCTAAATTTATATAAAGAAAGATGCCACGAGTCCCTTCTCTACAAGGAGAAATTGTTGGAATTTCAATTTTACCAGTCGTGTGGATTCATCGGGTTAGGAATGAATAATAGACGATTAGCTCCGGTGAATCGTTCGAAGGACCCACCTGCTGATGGCAAAGGTTTTAATTTGGTGGTCGTAGAAAACTCTGAGAACCTTAGTCTTGTTGCCCCATTTTTGCTCTGAGATTGGCCAATAACAGCAATAGCCCTCCCGATAGAAACAATGATGGTGGCTTCAAAGGTAGTTTTGGCCCTAAGGATAACAACAATGATTACTCTGGCAGCTTCAGCATTAGTTTTAGCCCATCCACCGCCATTATCCTATTTGTGCTGGTGGGTGTTTTTTTCTCTATCTGCAATAACAAATACATTAGAGGAGAGGAAAGCCTGAGACTAGGAGCGACATGGGCCAATTCACAGGCCCGGAGGTAGAACCAGGGCATCCGTGGTCTCGACAGGGCCGTCAGAGAAATCTTTCCGCTATTCAGCTACGATCTCATGAAGGGCCTCAATACGCAGAACAAAAAAATGCTCGATTTACCATGCCATCCATGTATCCCTTTTCTTTTCTAAGGTCTTATTCGGAGCGACAGATGCCTGTTTATCCGAGGAATCAAGAATCATCGGCTATTTCTCAGCAGAAGCACAAGGTATATTTGCAATCTCTGAAGCAAACATTGAAAAGGCTCACTGACAGAAATAGAGAATGGGCAGACAATTCGCTGAGCGATCGGGGTTCTTCCAGGAGGGTTGTAGATAACTGATATAGTGGAAGGGGGTCCTCCATGAGGGCTGTAGATAATTCACATAGCAGAAGGGTGTCTTCCATGAGGGCTGTAGATAACTCAGAGAGCGGGCAGGGGTCTTCCATGAGGGTTGCAGAGGAGAGCTTGGGTCCTATTACTGCAGAACAAGCTACTGGGCAACCAACTCAATACAGTCAACATGCTTAATTGGGTGCTAGCAATTGCTTTGCATTACAACCCTTTTGATGAAAAAGAGTTGGACAGTAAAGCTAAAGCTACCACTACAATTTAGCATTTGTTGAAATATTTTAGTAAACAATCTGCAAGCAAGAATTGTTGACTGGATTATACTAAATCTAATGTTACAACACTTGGATTGAGAGGAATGATGCATCTTGAGACAAGGAGGTGAAGGATCAGTATTGGACGATTCCCAATTTAGGTGGTCAGAAAAGAAGGAAAAAATTGCCACTGAAAGGAACTGTCGTTCATCGGTTTCTTGATGTTCTCTTCAAGAAGCTTATATTGTCTAGCATAGCCTTTAGCTGTTAGGCCAACTGCTACAAGTAGATCTGTGAGGAACTTTTGGCTTCATTGATAGCTATGAAACTCTGCTTAATTAAACTACGTTTAAAAATAAAAATTAAAACAGTTGTGAGTGTTTTTCAGGAAAAGTTTATTAATCAATAATTGTATTATTTAGCTGAGAGGCTTATTCTACAGCTCAGTGTAGCTCAATATGATGTGTAACTCTATCTGTTTTTCATCAAAGTTGAAATTTCGCTGTGTCATTCCAAATAAAAAATTTAAAAATAAAAAATTAAATAACTATACAAAATATTTAAATAATATCGGTTCATAAAAGAAAATTGTATGTGAAGAAATTAGGTCCCTCTCGGGCTTATATTAGATCCATATTTAAGATAAATCTATATTTGTTTTTAGAAAAAATACACATTTTTGAAATTTTAGCAAAAAAGAAGAGTTATGAAGTTTTTCTTCATGACATGATATATTATTCTGTATATAGAAGGTACATCAAAAGTTAATTCAGCAGTCAAAGTACAAATTTGACTATAATAATAGTTCTTCAGTCAAGTAGTGGAAATTGGCTAGCTTTGAGGCAAAAACCCTGCAGACAATCTGTGCTAGGCATGCTTTTGAAAGCCAAGTTTTAACACAAAAAGTAGATTTTCTTTCCAATGACAATAATCTGCACCATGCTTTTGCACTACACACCCTTTTTTCCATCAACACCTTCGGCAAGATGAACTACTAAAGCATAGTAACTGCATGCTGCCATGTTTTCAGGTTTGACTATTTACATATATGTACGGCCAATGTGGAATGGCATAATTTTATAGCACAAGGATTTTTTCTAACTAAACTGCAATAGAAAAACAAGAAAGTGCCTTCTCTCAAGAACACAGTTTCTTGTCAAGGGAAGTCACTTGGAAAGGGATCACTCACATTTGCATACAGAAGGAAAAGCGAGAAAATACAATGTTGTACAACAAATGGCCATAATTGATGGATAAAGTTTGCACAATGCCTAGGAGGCCCATCTCAAGGAGTATCGAGAATCAGACGATCTAATGGCAGGCATGGCATAAACTTGATGTTGGGTTGTGTTATATTCTTTCCACGACTAACCTATGTAGTGAACCAGGGGGTTAGAGGGGGGGCAAAGCCCCCCCTTCGTTGCGCAGCAGGGGGGTCACAGGGGGGGCGGCAGCCCCCCCTGTCCGGGGAGTTTGAGGGGGGCAGGTAGCCCCCCTCTACGGGGTCCGCGGTAGCGCCCCGGGAAAAAAAAAAATTTGGACCCTATATTAGGTTGGGAAAACCTACCTATGGTTTTTCGGTCCATGGTTTTGGATGCGATGGTTTTTTTTGGTCCATGGTATTGGATGCTTTGGCATGTATAAATATGTATTGTAAACATTGAAAGGAACATAATGAAAAATCAAGCTGGTAGTCCCGGTTTTGGGATCTAGTGGGAAATCTCTGTGTATATGTGTTTTATGTGTTATGCTCTCGCATTTTTATTTTTCCTGTGATTTAGAATTCGTATGCAGGTAATTTATGTATGGGGTTAAAACCTACATTTGGTATCGGAGTTGTTTTGGCTTCAAGGGGACGCCTTTATTGCTGAGGGGTTTCGCTCGGGTTTGTGGTAGACCCTGTTTAGTGGGAGATCTGCGAGATCGATTCTGGTGGTGAAAGAAGATGGCGAGCAGTGGAAAGATAGATAATGAGAAGTTCAATGGTCAGAGTTTTGAGTTGTGGAAACTCAAGATGGAGGATCTGTTGGTGGATAAAGATCAGTGGATCGTGGTAGATCCGGGTACTAAACCAACAAGACTGACCGATGAAGAATGGAAGAAGTTGGATCGGAAGGCAAAGAGCACAATGCAATTGTGTGTCTCAAATTCAGTATTGCTGAATGTATCAGGGGAAGCTACGATGAAGGCTCTGTGCGACAAGTTAGGGACTTTGTACCAATCTAAGTCTCTGGTGAATAAACTATTCCTGCGGAAAAAGCTGTATAACCTAAGGATGAAAGATGGAGACTTGGTGACAGAGAATCTGAGTGTGTTTAATACTGTGGTAACTCACTTATCATCTGTTGATATTAAAATTTCAGATGAAGATAAGTGCATCAGTCTGTTTTGTTCTCAACCAGATTCGTGGGATAGTATGGTTATTGCAATAGGTAGCAATGCAACTGCTTTGCAGTTTGATGAAATAGTCTCAGCCTTGCTGACGGAGGAGATGAGACGGAAAAATATGGACAACCAGAATGGTGATGCCTTGTCTGTACGAGGACGGTCCCAGAACAGAAACAAAAATAAGTCATCGAGTGGGAGATCTAAATCTAGAGGGAGATCTAAATCTCCAGGAAAGCCTACAAAGGTGGTGTGCTGGAAATGCGGAAAGGAAGGGCACGGGACTGTAAATCTAAAGCTCTTGATAAAGGAAAGGGATCTGATGATGCTCCTTCTGCAGAGACGAAACCACCTCAGATGAAGTTGGGGATGTGTACTTGGCTTCTTCAAGTACACATGTAGATCATGAGGCATGGTTGATTGACTCAGGTGCATCCTTTCACTTCACTCCCCATAGAGAGTGGTTTTGCGAGTATGAGAAATATGATGGTGGTGATGTCTTCTAGGAGATGATAGGAAGGCTAGAATCATTGGTCGTGGAAAAGTAAAGTTGAAGTTGCAAGGTGGAAGGATTAGAACCCTTCCGGGTGTTCTGCATATTCCTGCGTTGGCCAAAAATCTGATTTCTGTAAGCAAGTTGGATGATGCAGGTGTAAAGACAGTGTTCGAGAAGGATACCTGCAA
>APFE031601586.1:0-18890 GCA_000404065.3 Pinus taeda | reverse complement strand
GGGTAGCCCCCCTCTACGGGGTCCGGGGTAGTGCCCCGGGAAAAAAAAAATTTGGACCCTATATTAGGTTGGGAAAACCTACCTATGGTTTTTCGGTCCATGGTTTTGGACGCGATGGTTTTTTTGGTCCATGGTAGTCCTGGTTTTGGGATCCAGTGGGAAATCTCTGTGTATATGTGTTTTATGTGTTATGCTCTCGCATTTTTATTTTTCCTGTGATTTAGAATCCGTATGTAGGTAATTTCTGTACGGGGTTAAAACCTACACTTGAAAGGGATCTGTTTCAACACCATTGTCCATCAAAGGTCTTTCTTCCAGTTGGTCATCATGGTCATACACAAAAATAGGAATCTTAATCTGTCCCTTCCTAATGTAATCCCAGATAAATTCTAGACTATTTACATACTTCAATTTCCAGTATAAACTGCATAACACATCAAAAACTTCATGAGCACATCTACAATAATTAGTTCTAATGAATTATTTGAATCAAAATGCAAACTCAGCTTAATACTCACCCTGCACTCAAGAAGAAACGGCAAAGCGTTGCAAAAAACAGTCTTGACTGAAGCCCTGGATGTAGGAAACACACCACCTGAAGCCTTTCCTTAAAAGCCAGAGGAAGTTCTTCATAGATCAACAACAAAGTAGACACGCCGGGGTAGTTTTTCACTCCTTTGAACAAAGGTATGAATTAGAAAGTGAACTAATATCAAATTGCTTCATATGTTCTCATAACAATGATGTCAAATAGTCTTCACATAATCTCCATAGCATTAGGACTGACATGGTTTGATCAATAGATAAATACCTCTATAGGAATCCCTACCAAGTTCAAGGGCACAGTCTGCCAAGAATTTTTTGTTGTTCTCTCGTCCTTGCACTATTGTCAATGCTTCTGGAATAGAAGAAGTAATTGAAAATTCATCCTCAAATTTTGAAAAAACCATTATTAATCAAATGCACCTAAAAGACCATAACAAAATGCCATTATTAATCAAATGCTCCTAAGAGACCATAACAAAAGCTGATGGTTGAATTTACATTTGCACCATTTTGAATAGTGATATTGGTGAGCCCTGTTTCTCTGGATTGCTGTGTAATGAGGGATCTAACTTTGCGACCACCTAACCATGGATGCAGAGGATCTAATCAAGATAAATGCTCTGATTCTTCATTTTACTACCCAATACCCACTACTCACAAATCTACCACCGAATTTTCCAGACCGAGGAATAATTGAGATTCTTGACTTAAAGAAAGGAAGATGCTACATGGTTAACCTCTTTCTCAATGATTACTGGCACTCCATATTCGTAAGCCGCCTTCTATTAGATAAAAGAGAAAGAATAAAAACATTGAACATAAATTTACAGGAATGGAGGATGTATATCACTTCACATCGTTGCATGAAATTTTTAAAATCAAATCAATTCCCCATTTATTGAGCCAACCTTATTTGTAACCAATAATCAAGGGGACAGACACAAAGAATTTTAAGATAAATATACTCTGGGTTACCTGTGTCGCCTCATCATTCAATTGTTGGAACTAAGCACTCGCTGTACATTCCTTCAACCTGTTTAAACCCTCTTCCATACATATATATACACGAAAGCTAATATGGATCTACGATTCTATACTATTTTAACTTGCAGAGTTGTAACCAATAGAATTGAGATAAAAACGAACGTCAACAATTCATATAGAGAAACCAACCTAGAGCTGATGGGTTTCCCATGGTAGAATTAGCACTACCAATTTTGTTGAGTTTACCAAAGCCATTCTCAAGGCGAGGGCCCATGAGAGTACCGTTACACTACTTATCCAACAACCCCATTGCTCTTATTTCTCCCTCTATGTAAACATATAGGGTTATTCAGAGTTAGTGATACTGAAATCCCAGCAACATAAATGGGAGATATTGCTTACTTGAAATTTAACAGCATCATGATGGAAGATTACGAAACCTTAGCACTTCTATTGATTATGAAATTGTCCACTAGGTCAATTGAAACTCCTGCCCTTGCCTCTGCAATTGGCCCTGCTGCATGCTCCGTTACTCGTTGTCTCAATGAAATTAGCCATGTCACTAGATCTACTAAATCTTCGTCTGTCACTAGTAGTGCTTAAAGAAGGGTTGCTGCTGGAACCCAGTAAAGAGCTCCAAGTCCTGAGTAAACAAGGTCTGAGAATGTGTTGTCTAGCATTCTCCACCACACCAAACATATGACAATGGCAAAGTGACTTTACGCTCTTCCATAGTTGGGGAAATGTGGTGGTTTCCCCAGTGGCAGAGTCGATGAGGGCTATGCAGCCATTGTGGATAAGTGAGGAGATGTAGGTGGGGAGATCCAGGAATTCATCTTCGGGAAAATCCATTGGTTTTCGATTGCTATAGTACGTCTGGTTGGAGCTGCAATATTTGCTGCGGGGATCAATCTGGACACCCATTGCTCAACTTTGTTCGCTTTAGCTTCCTAGTGCAGGCTCATTCCAAACCCTGCGACGGTTGCGGTGATGTGAGGTTATCATGAACAGTTACAACCACTCAACTACCTTCTCTTAATCAAATGATTAACAATATTCTAAGCGTCTAACACATAATATAACTGTACATAAGGATGACAGGTAGATTTTAGGGAAGTTCATTTAAGAGGGAAACACCTTCCGACGTAATTAAGTGAATCAAAGTTTATTTTTTTATGTGATCTAGGTTGCAAGAGAATTTATAAATTGATAAGAATGGTACGTAATGAACTTACGGGAATGGTAAGTAAGTCATCACGGCAGAATAAGACCTAATTTAAATGAACTAATTATAATTTAAATAAAAATTTATATATTAAAAAATTCATAGATAACTTATATATACCAATTTAAATTTATTATAGTAAACAAATAACTTAATAATAGTCAACACAATATCCATTTAGTTATACATGCCAGCAGCAGGATAATAAAGCTCTTGACTCTCCTATTCTTACGGTACAATTTTTCAATTTTCACAATGTTTTTATTAAAGCATCCTTTTGTAAATCTAAATTGGGAGTCATAATATATTACAAATATTTAAATGTATTAATATATTTGCGATGAGATAGTATCTGGATTAAAATTAGAATATGAAATTTGGAAATGTATTTAAAGGAGTATTCATTACGTAAAATATGTATAGGTTTTTTTTTAAAACAAGATCGGCTGCGGAGGCAGCAAGTCCCTGCCACAAAAGACTTGCTAATGCTTGCCACGAACATTGCTAACATTGCTTGCCACGAACATTGCTTACATTGCTAACTTATTTGGTATTCCTACAAAATGCTTCTTACCTGGTTTGAAATATCTTGGCTTCCATTTGAAACCATGTAAGTATAGGAATTCAGATTGGAATTGGCTTGTAGAAAGATATTTCTTGAAAATATCCTCATGGGAGAATAGATGCCTTTCTTTGGGTGGACGTTTCACTCTGGGCCAAGTAGTTACAACACAAATCAGTGTGTATTGGGCGCACTTGTTTCATCTTCCGACTGCCATAGTTAAAAATCTGGATAGAATCACAACCATATCTATTTGGTCCGGCATGAAGCATCGATAGAAGTATCACTTAACTAAACTGCAACACATCACCCTCCTAAAAAGTATGGATGGATGGGGCATCTGCGACCTTCGACACTTTGGACAAGCTCTCCTTCTTAAATCCTTTTGGCAGGGGATTTTTGGGATTGGTATCTGGAGTGATATCATCAATAGAAAATACCTTAGCAATATTGAATTTAAAGTTTGCATGCGATGTGCACATATCGGGAGAACTTTTGGCTTTGCTATCTGGCGAAGTTTCATTAAAATACAATTTTTTTTTATTGATATGCTAGCTTGGAACCTGGGCTCTCAGCACCATATAATTATGGGTTGTGATCACATCAAAGGCCTGTCTGACCACATCCTCCTCCTGAACCACTTCATCGAGACTCTATATCGCAGTGGCATCTTCTTTTGGCAACAAGTGATTACTACTTGGACAAACAACAGACTGATTTGGAAAGAGGTTCCTCAGCTAAACCTCTTCGGTGCTGCTGCTATAGAGTGGAAGCTCATTTGTTCACATTTGAATCTGGCAGGCCTTTATAGAAATGACCATGTGGATACTATTACATGGTCTGGTAAATTAGTGGAAAACAATATTGTAGTTGCTGATGCGTACTATCAGCTGTGTTTACTTCCATCTGACCACCCAGGGAATGGGTGGTTCACTAAATTTTGGAGTCCACTTCTTCCCACTAAAATCACTATTTTCCTTTGGCTAGTGTGGAAGAATAAGAATTTGACCTGGGAAAATCTTCAAGTGCGGAACTGGTCTGGCCCTGGATTCTGTGTTCTATGTGAAAATGATGCTGAGAACAAATCACACCTCTTCAGAACTTGTAGTTCAGTTTCTACTTTATGGCAAAAATTAGAGTGCAAAATAGGAAACCTGGGGCCATACATGTGTGACATTGAACTCTAGCCAACCTAGTGGAGCAACCAAACCAGCCCAAGAAGGCTCATTCCTACAATATTTATATGGGAAATATGGAAATGGCTCAACAAGATCATATTCAACAATCACAGGGAGCTGGCATCAAGGGTGCTAGAGAGAATTGCACAAAAAACAGAGGATGTTCTACAATCCTCTCTAAAACAGAGGCCATCTCGAGCTCTGGAAAAAATGGAATTGGTATATCCTTCAGGTTTCCTTGATGGGGCTTCAAGAGATCACAAATGTGGTTGTGGTTTCATAATCAACTTTCACTTAGAACTATCGTATCATGTCTTCTAGGGGGGATGGCACTAGAACAAACACTAAGGCGAAAGCAGTGGCCCTTTGGGGATTACTTTGGTTCACAAACTTTCTGGACATTCAAAATTTACATGTTTTTGGCGACTCCAAGGTTGTCATTGACTATGTTTGTTTACAAGCTCATATTCAAAAATCTTCACTACAAGGTTGGCTAATGCAAATAAAAAATATTTGGAGTTCCCTCAAAAATCCCACAATCCAGCATATTAGCAGAATCTTAAATTTTGAGGCAGGCACATTTTCAAAGAATGCTCTAGATTTGGAGTTGGATGGTTTACATGTATCTATCAAATTGAAGGAGACTTGGCTAGATGTTGGAAGCTTCCCAATCCCTTGTTAGTTCTTAGATCTCTCTATCACTAGAATTTTCCTAACTATCAACTGCATACTTTCTCAGGAGATTGCTTCTACAACACTCTTTTTGTTTTATAATTGATCGCACTATCCAGACAAAATTTTGGTGCTTCAGTGAAAATATCAAAAATAGGAGTCAAAGGCTTGGCCACTGGGCTTTCATGGTCCCCTCCCAGGAGTGTCAGCTTTAAACTTGTAAAATACAACACAACATTACCTCCTGGGTAGATGGTGTTTCAGTCATAACATATATACTCCTTTTTCCTGTCTAACACTGGAGTTTTTGCAAAATAAAAAGGCTCATTGTTGACACAATATCAGACTCAGTACAAATCACCAAAGTTGATGCGTAAATAGACCCTTTTGACGCTATAGGTAGCTATACAACGGCAGGACTATCATTCCCAACAAGAATATACTTTCAACAAAACAATATCAACTCATGTTTCTGGTCTATGTCACAGACTTTGGATGATGAAATAGGCTATTTCTGTACTTTGCTATTGATCTATTACATGCACAGTATGTCTTCAATTTTGTCCTGATATAACTCATGGTCACAGTGTTTGCTTTTGAGTTCAAGAACTCCACATTTTTTGTCATATTGTCAAATAGCTCCATATTTTTGGTCATATTGTCAAATAGTGGCATGTGATAAATATGTTGATATGTACCTCAATTGCCAATATAATATATATAAAGCTTTTTCTGTTTTAAAAAAAAAAAATAAGAAATAAAATATAAATACTTTATTAAAAATAATAACAATAAAAATTAAAATGGCTCATGGTATTGATCTATGGCATTCATGTAGAATATAGAAGGGAAAAATTAAATCAGCCTAACTTCATCTTAACTCTTAATTTAACGAGTAACAAAAAGCTTCTAAATTTAGAATGAAAATAAATTTTATCCAAATAAATCCTACTCTTAATAAATCTAGAAGTAAATCTAAATTAATAATAATTGGTAATAATATAATAGCTAAAAGCCTTACTTCCTCACATTGACGTGGATGTGTGCATGGGAATACTAAGAGGCGTACGCAGATATATAACATTAGAGGTTTCAGATCATCTCGACGCGTGGTCTGTGCCCTTTCAGCTCTCCCGGAATCCCGATGGCGGCCGCTCGACTCTAAAGCGCGGGAGGAGACGAACTGAAAAGTCGCCATGCTATGCGGTGAATGGCAACCCAGAAAATTTAAAGCCACCTTGTACCTAAACTTCCGTGAGTGGGGAAATCAGAAAACGCTTCGCTCTTCGGTAGTGGGCACTCACTAGAAATTACAGCAGTATGGCGCACGAATTTATTACACATTTTCTAGAGCCCAACCTACTATTCCTCACGAATGAAGCTGTCCAATTCCAATGCAATGGTTGCAAGGAACCCGGCTGTGGCGTCAGATACAGATGCCGTGAACCTGAATGTACTTACTTCAACCTCCACCACTCCTGCGGTACAACTCCCGGTGCGCTTAATCCATTTCCGATTATTCACGAACATCCACTAGAGTTATGTTTCAATAATATCGGACTAAACCCAGTTACTGGCAGAGTATATGACTGCCAGCTTTGCGGACAGGAAGTAGCTGGAATTATGGGTTATCGATGCCGTAATTGTGGCACATATTTTCATATATCGTGTGTATATCTCCCTGAGAAGATGCAACATCCTTCCTATGGACAGTGTGTGCTTGAATTGCGCCAACCAAAGCCACCAACGCCCTCATGTGACGCCTGCCACATAACCTCAGCTCAAGGTTTTGCGAAGATGTACCAATGCCCGGATGGTGACTTCAATTTACATATCCACTGCGCCAAATTACCTGTCGACTGGTTAGAACCGTTTAGATTACAGAGTGTGAAAATAAATATTTCCCAGTCACAATCTTAACGATAATATTTTATTGTGAATATAGATCAGTATAGATCTATTTAAATAGTAATTTAATATTAATATGAATTTAATGATCTAATTTATTTACTTGGAATTATTTTTATTTTATAGATTTACATTGTTTAAATGTTTGGTATAATTTTTATTTTTTAATTTTACATAAATAAAATTTCAACATTAGTAACCTACAAATATATTACAGATCATCTAAACTGTAAAATATCCTTTCAACTTAATGAACCTTTAAGCTCAATCATAATGATAAACTAAGCTCAATCATAGTAAATAAACTAACCAAATTTATTGTCCTTGCCTTCTCCAAGCAATTGTGAGCCTCATCTAGGAAAGTTGGTAATTACATTGCGATGAAGTTCTTTAGAAAGGCTGGCTTTCTACTAAAAGTCGCGAGTTCAAATCCTAGAAGCTGTGGAGAGGGGCAGACGCAGCTTCTCAAGGGTTACAATAATAGCAATCAAAATCGACCCATGTTACCCAAGTTGTGAGGCTGCTCCAATTGCCCATTCATCTGTAAAAAAAAACAAAAACAATGGTGTATCATCTTTTTCATTTATTTATTCGGTATATTTTTATATAAACAAATTAACGCGGGTACAAAATGCATTTGTTTTTTCAATATAAAAAGTATCAAAAATGTGAATGAACTATGTTATCAAGCCAATATTCAGAAGAATTTTCGAAAAGCTAAACTAGCATTCAGATTGTAATGCCTGTTAAATTGAAACTGGAAGATAATTGTATTGAAGCGTGGGTGAGAAAACTCTCCACTCCTATTCTGATGGTACATCTTTTTCAATTCTCAGTGTTTTTGATAGAGCATACCTTCCTATATCTAAATCTAATTATTATT
The DNA here is from genome assembly GCA_000404065.3 of Pinus taeda. Lineage (NCBI taxonomy): Eukaryota > Viridiplantae > Streptophyta > Pinopsida > Pinales > Pinaceae > Pinus > Pinus taeda. The sequence goes on along the minus strand of APFE031601586.1, from coordinate 10,932 downwards.
ATAATTATATTTAATATATTTTTATTTAACCAGATACCCGGATACCATTACTATGGTGGTATATCTTTTAATTTTAATTATTTTTATTATTCTATTTATATAATTAAGATGAGATATATATTTGGATTAAAGTAGTAATAAGAAATTTGGAAATGTATTCTTGCAAAAATCAATATTAACTATTTAAAATTAAAATATTAATGTCTTTTAAATTTTAGAGGTTGATATATAGCTTATAAATTAATGTATTGAAAGAAAATGCACATATCATTTGAGAATGTATAAATGTATTTTTGCAAAAATAAGTATTTACTATATAAAATATATGGTGTTTTCTAACTCGACCAGATCTATCTTATGCAGTTAGTATTCTTTCAGATTTTATGCAGGAACCACGAGACAACCACTGGAATGGCCAAGAGGGTTCTACGATATGTCCAAGGAACAAAAGGGTTTGGTCTTCTTTATAACAATACCAAAAACTTTTTACTTGGCGGATTTTCAGATGCCAACTTTGCTGGCAGTATTGATGATTGAGCATCAATCTCTGGTTATTTAATGAACATGGGGTCAGTTGCAGTATCTTGGAGTGCAAGAAACAAGCTATAGTGGCAACTTCTTCAGCTGAAGTAGAATACATATCATCATGGGAAGCAGCATGTGAAATTGTTTGGTTGCGCAGAGTTTTGCAGGATTTGAGCATTCCTCAAGCAGAAGCTACATCATTATTCATCAACAGACAGTCAGCCATAAAACTTGCCAAGAATCAAGCCATAAAGCTTACAACTTCTTCGGCAGGACTAAGCGGCATAACCTCGCCCCAAGTATCATCAAGATCCTGGTGCAGGTATGACCGAGGGATCAGATTTGACCGAGATCATGTTGACAAAGGCAACATGAGGAGGTGGGAGTGGAAAAATTCTCATTAAGGTAGAATCTTTGAAGAGACCTGCCCCCACACTCTCATAGGGAGCATTAGAGTGCTTGACTTATGGAACATTTCCATCTGAAGGGGAAGAGGCAAAGAAAGACAACTGATCAACGGTGACAATCTTCCCTTGATGGGGAAAACGAATCACACAAGATAAAGAGGAGGCCATGGAATGCATGTCATGAGTCCAACTTCGGCCGAGTAGAAGATTATAATTGAGATTAGCATCAACAATCTCTTCTTCGACCTGCACTGTCTTGTCTTCTAGGGAGATGGAAAGGTTAGGTAACACAATGAAGGGTCACAAATCACACCCATCAAAAGCTTCCAAAGTGTTCGAAGATTGGTTTAGTGCAAGGGAACCAATAGCCTTCCAACATGCAGTTGACATGATGTAGGTGGAAGCACCTTCATCGATAATAGTGCAGTGGATGGCCTTCTCATTAATGACTACCTGAATAAGAAAGGAAATCTGATAAGGGAGCCATGGATCACGGTTCTCCAGATCGAAACATATCAAATTAGAATCGGCGGGATGGATGCCCCCAATAGTTGACAACAAAGATTTCCACTGCGATGGGCAGCTTTGGAGTACCTTGAGGGATGACATGGCTGATGGCGCCTAAGCCAAATCCTCAACAATATTATAGTTCTAAGCGGCTCGGGCGTTGGGATTATACGAGGATTTTTGGCAGCACACCTCAAGAGGGTGGTCACGTAGGTGAACCAGGGTTAGGGCGCTCGATTTGTAGAGGGCTAGAACTTGAGGTAGAAGAAGAAGATGCAACTTCTTTTTCTTTCCCAGCTACTGGAGCTAGAGTTTGATAATATTTCGATTGGGTGGCCACATTAATGGGCGTGCTCATCATGAACACTTGAGATCCAAAGGAAGAAGATCGGGGTTGGTTTACCATTTGAGTCTTCTGAGACAGAAATGGCTTTTTAAGGACAGCAGGGGTCCCTTTAAGCAGTCGACTAACTTCGGATAGTTCAGGAGAATCCTTAGTGTAGTGATCCTCCTAAAAAATGAGGTAGGGATACTTAGGTTTCCATTGTGAAGATTCGTCATCAGAGGATTTGGGAGGACCCTATTTCAGGGCATCAACTTTAACTTTGCCTTTGCCTTTCCTTTTTCCTTTCGAGGATTTTTCCATTGCGATAGAATAAACAGCGTGGACCTTTGAGATTTTTACCAGGGCCAGGTGGATTTTGAGATGAACTATTAGGAGCAGCATTCGAGACTGACTTCTGTTTGGAAGAATTTCTAGCAGGGGTCTGGGATACCGAACCAGTAACTGCATCAACGGGAGGAACAATTGGTGAATTTGATGCTGTGGGATCGGATGATGGTCTCGAAGCATTGGGTAACAACTCGTATAAAGTGCCAAACTGAGCGTAAACCAGATCCAAGTAATGGGCACAAGCGATGGCTTACTCTTCAGTGACGCATCCACCCATAGATATATCGCGAGCAATTGGGGCTACAAATGATTTCGTAAACCATTCAATGAGTAACTGATCAACTATCTTGAATTTGATAAGGAAACGTCTATGTCTCCATTCATGGATATCATCATAGGTGTGTGTCGTAGTGTCTTGCTTAAGCGATGTGAGCAAATAGGTGCTAGTTTTATAGCAAACTAGTAGTTGAAAATGAATGAGGAAAGTCATGGCTAACAAATTGAAGTCATGGAAAGTACTTCGAGGTAGCTCAATGTACCATTTCGCTGCAACACCCGTGAGAGTTCGTTGGAAAAGACGAAGATGGATAGAATCATCCATGTACGAGTTCGACAAGCACTAGAGGTGATATGTCATCACATGGGCCTAAGGATATTCTTTAGCTTTTCCATCTAACTTTGGGCAATCACTTAGTATCTTGGATGGCACCGGAGGCCAGTACGACAAATGAAGGATTGGATCATTCATAAGGCGCTATACATCTGGCAACTCAAGTGTGGCCAAGAAAGGTAATTGAGTGTTAAAAGGCATGGGAGGTCAATAAGCGAGCCCATAGGGAGGAGCCCATCTCTGCTAGTAAGGATTTCGGCCCCAAAGTGGGGGATTTTGGCCATATGGCATCTGAGGCTGCCCCCATTGTAGATTACCTTGACCATAGGGAGGATTCTGACCTTGAATACCTTGAAATTGTCCATGCACAGGTTGCTGATACGCAAGGTATGGGTTAAAAGGTTGTTGAGCCTATTGACCTTGGACATATGGATATGGGACATGTTGTCCTGGAACACAAGGTTGTTGATCCTTTTGTCCCTGATCAAGAGGGTTCTGGATCTACAGTCCTTGGGCATAAGGTTGATACACTTGTTACACTTGGACGTAGGGATTTTTTACCTAGTGCCCTTAGCCAGCAGGATTCTGAACTTGTTGACCTAGGACAAGAGGTTTTTGGGCCTACTGCTGCAGGGCTTGACCTTGACCCTGCTCCTACAAGGGTTGACCTTGTTGGTATCTATACAAGGGTTGTTGTTTCCCTGGTTGGTTTTGTTGTTGTTGTAAGGGTTGACCTTGCGGTTGAAAAATTTGTCCTTGGGTTTGCAAGAGTTGGCCCTACGAGGGTATTGGTTGGGAGGTATGCGAAGCATATTGCATCTACTACTGCGCGGTTTGCTGCAACTATTTTAAGGATTGACCTTGCGGTTGTTGCAAGTGACCTTGCTGTAGGATAAATTTCCCTTGGTGTTGCACAAAGAGCCCTTGTTGCAACAAAGTTTTCCCTTGTGGTAACAAAGGCTGCCATGGTTGTTGTAAAGGCTATCCTTGTTGTTGCAAGGGTACTTGAACAATGCCTTGGAAATTACCAAACTAAATCCGGTTGTAGCCAGCCTAGATGTACTACCCAAATTGGAGGGTGTAAGGTTGATTAACCAATCCTTGAGAACTGTATGGAACATAAGGATTTGGTATTGGACTTGAGCCCCATATGGTTGTTGATACTGGACATTGCTCAATCCAGATTGACTAATGGGATTATGAACTTGTTGGTACTAGACATTGCTTGATCTAGTAGGATCAACAGGGTTATAAATATACCATAAGAGGGTTGGTTTATACCAAACATGTGAGCTTGTGAGCCGCTCACATTAGTGGCACCTGACGCCATAGAGACATTCAGGTTCTGCCCCCCAGATGGTGGAACAATTTGGCCACTCACTAATGGGATCGAAGAACTAACAGAGATAATAGTTGAAATTATCAGTTGTGACTAACACGTAACTGGGATCATTGATACAAGAGTATTTGGAATGGTGGGTTGCACCGGGACTGAAGTAACAACCTGTTGGGAAGTCGTGTTCATGACGAACCAACCTGACGTAGGCCTAGCGCCTGATGCCCATACATAATTAAGGTAGAGTGATGAGGCACTAGGTGTGCCTGAAACTAAGTGCCCCAAAGTCACATTGCCCAGTGGAAAACTAATTGGAATACCTTCCAAGTAAGGGAAACCCTCAAGAGAGAACTACAATTTTAATTCTTCTCCCTCAACAATGTGTGGAGTAGAAACTTCGGACTCATCCGGAGATGTTAGAAAACAAACGATGATGAATGGTTGAACATGTACTGGGGTATAGTTCCAAAAGAACACCCAGCTCGTCGTATGGACTATAAGGACATTGTGGTGATATCTCAACAATGTCAAACAGAGGGTTTGGAGGATAGATAACCAATCCAAGCTGACCGTCAGTGGTCGGTGAGTTCTCTGGAGTTCAAACGAGATTGTCCAGAGATTCTGGGTTAGGATCAGCAGGTGACCCTTAATCGAAAGTAGGTGGAGGACGAGATGACAATGGTTGAATGCTCAAAACAATTGCAAGTTCAACATTTTGTTCCTCAAGCGACTCTAACAACTCAGACAATCTTTCAGACGGTGGAGAGGAAGAGGAATTGGGTGAACCAGATGGTTCAGCCACGATGACCTTGTCTTAGTCGATAAAATAAATAATTTCAAGGCTTTAAAATGTCCTTTTAAGGGAACTCACAATTTGTTCAAAAAGACTAACAGGATGTTGGATCATGGGAAATCAATTATTAAGACACATAAAAGGCTGATGTTCTTTCATTTTTTAAGAGTCGAGAAAGAAACAAAGATGACTCTATCGCTTTCGATTGGAAATGAGCTCGAGAGGACAAGTGCTCAAATGATATTTTAAGTTTAATGGGTCAAAAAGATTGAATGGTTGCTCTGGATGATCTAGGTAAATATGATTACCAGGCAACCGTGAATTGCAGAATACGTCATGGTGAACCAAGAAGTATGAGCAGGAAATATCCTCGAATGTTTTGCTCGGCGTATCACATTCGCAAGGCGACCGACTCGGCTTCCTAAGGATAAAAGGATTGCATCCTAGTGGGGTCTCTTGTTATATACTCGATGGTACAGAGAGTGCAAATCCATACTAGCAATGTCTAATGTTGAATCTAACGAGAGTTGTTAGGTTTAAAGACACTGGAACACCTCTCTAGCCTAGACCTTCTAGATATGATCGTTAATGTCAAATGAAACTTAGGTTAATTGAATTGTTTATAGAGTTTATCTTGAGTTAAGTTTCAGTTTTCAAGTCTTAGCAATGCTACTCAAAAAAACCTAAAATACAACGAAATGGGACAAGACCCTTTCAATTCGATGAAATACCTACACTAGAGAGGGTAGAGACCACTCAATCAAATGCAAATGATCAAACAACTGAAAACGAAATGATCTTTCACTACTTCACTTTTTCAAAAAATAAACTAATGAAAAATGCATTCCAATTCCAATTTCCCGGCAAGCACTTATCTATTAGTCCTTTCAAAATGAAAAAATTCTCTTCCTTTTTCAAATGTTGATGCAATTCTAGTCTTTTAAAAAAAATGCAAATTTCATCTCATGATGATGCAACATGCTAGAATTCCATACTTTCTCATGAAACCATGAAACAAATTTCGCATATGAACTTTTAATGAAAAAGTATTCGAGATAATGAGCTTTTCATGCAGATGAAAACATGAAATCAATGAAACACCGACTTTACCAAACACAAGGCCAACAATGTAATCTATGCAGAAAGAGACGTTCAATCTAGTAAATGAAGCTTTTTCAAACTTGTGCAAAAAGTAGTTAAAGTTGTAAAAGGACCAAAAAGCAAATCTAAGGAGTAAACACACCTACAATTAGACTTAATGAGTCCACAAGCTGTTGAACGGATGACTAACTAGATGCCCTAGTATCACTGGCCACTCAATGTCTCGATCAATCAAATAGAAAGATGACAAGCTAATAAGCAAGCAAAACCAATACGAAAAGTAGCTTTCTAATTAGGGAGAAAATAGTAAAAAAAGCTCACGAGGTCAAAAACACAAGAGTAGAACACATTGGCAAAGATTGGGTTCAAGCCCTAATCTTCTCTCATAGGCATCGACGCGATTGCCTAACTGACAGCAAGTGCCAGAGGCTGGTTAGCGCAACTCTTCCTCAGCAATTTGCACTGGTCAGCGCAACTGTCTACAGATTAAATGCACTAGCCAAGGTAACTAAGGAAAAAAAAAAAGAAATCAAAACAGGGACCAGATCTGCTACTATGAATTTTAGACTTAGGCCAATAAGTAGGAGAAAAAAACAGAACCAAAGGGAAAACATGAAACTAGAAAAGTTCTCACGAAATCATGAAATCCAAAACAAACAAAAAGATGGGTTCCCTAGTGGAGTCACCAATTTGTGATGAAGTAAAATTATATGTGTGGACACGAACGAATTCCTCTAGCCCGATAATGGGTCTAGCCGCAACAGATAAATTCTATGGAAGACTTCCTTAGGTTAGAATCAATCAATAGGGCCTACCTTTTGGTTGCTTATCTTGCTTGGTGATGTCCTCACTTGCACGTTCCAACAATCTATCACTTCCTTCTTCAAGTTCCTAAAACAAGTGAACAACAACAACACACAAACATAATAATAAACAAATTGCAATTCAACCTACTTAACAATTCAAGAAGCATTAAAAAATGGATATTTTTAATATTACAAAACATGTAGGAAATTAATCAATAGTTACATATATTAATATCAAAGAGAGATTACAACTATTCGTCTTGACGTCGCAGTCTTCCTCTCATAAGACCAAGTTCCCTCACACTTCTGCTAACATTCCATGATGGCTTCAAACAACAATAGTTTAAAGGCTCTTCCCTTTAGGCTTCACTCCAAACCAAACACACTTCTCCCTCACACAACTAGATGGCTGCTACAACTAGTAGTAGCTTGCTTGTTTAACCTGAAATAGTATACTCACACAGCCAAAACTGTAACTATGACTGAAACTATTTTTGCTTGGGAAGAAGGGAGCTTTATATAGGAAATATGTATGGGAGATGGATCCTCTTCTCATGGGAGAAGGACTTATCTCTTGAGGTAGTTCCATCATTATAGGGGAAAGGAGTCCAAACTGTCATCCTCGACCCCATCTGGCCAAACCATTTACCATACTTCCGTTACAGAGCTTCTAGAGCTAGAAGCTTCGACTCTAATTTAAAAAACTTTCCATAACAGGACCGTCGCAACTGGAACACAGCTCAGTCGCTCTAGTCGGCACGAGGAGTAGTGCTAATCTCTGCACATTGGGACGGGGGAGACAAAGGTCATTAGCGTCAGTATTGTAAATTGTGAAAAACAGAAGTTTTAGGGGAAATGGTGCAAAAGGGAAATGATCTGCTCATGAAGAGGGACATAATGGGAGTTTCTTCATGAAGGCAAAGCTTGCGGGGTTCACTGTAGAGGTCCTCCTGGATCAAGGAAAGTGGAGTACAAGGACAGTGACAAAATGCTCTGTAGCAGGCTAAAATGATCCCTTGTTTCAATCAACTGAAAGGAATTATCATTTTTTAGAATATATATATATATATATATATATATATATATATATATATATATATATATATTCGTGTGATTTTGTTGATTATAATAACTAAACTGTCTTACACACACAAACTCAAAGCGTTGTACATAGAAAGATGTACATATAGACTAACCCTAGTATAGGCTAATATTAGGAGATGGGTAACTCGAAACCCATTGAACCAACCAAAGTTTCCATTTCAACAATTTTTTTTTTTAATTGGGACTCTTATCAGACAATTCCTCACTTCTTGGGCCAAAATATTTCTAAGCATAAATGCATTTATAATAAATTATATCTACCATAAAAAATATAATGAAATAATTCAATATCATGTACAAATTAGATAAATATCTTAAATTAAAACCCTAGATAATATATGACAGGGAAATAAGTTTTTTAATTGTTGCAAATAACTTACGTTAATCAATTCAGTTAGTAAATCTTTAACAAACACGAAAATATGGACATGAGCAATATTAACACAATCTTTATTTTAATATTTTTAACAAAATTAATTTAATTCTTCTGCCTCTATAAATAACTCCATTATTTTAATAAAATGTTGTAAAATAGATTTTAAACTTTACAACACTATATATATAAAAAAAATGATGGCATATGTAGATAAACCCTAAAACCGATAAAGCAGTCAATTTGTGAACAAGTAAACTTTATAAGTTACATCTCAGATTTGTTGGAAAATAGAGAGTTTCAAGTAAATGTGTAATTATAAATATGAATGAAACTTGATTTTATAGTGCCATTGTAATTTTATTCATAGCTTTCATTTAATAAAATGAGATTTACATGATTTGCAAAGTAGAATTTCTCATCAGAAAATTAAAATGGTTTTCATGCTTTAATAAATAAATAATTAGATTATTTTAAAAATTATTGGTATTTTTTTTAAAAGATGATCCTAAAATCTAGAAAACATTATCCTTGGAGTACATTTCATTTTTCAATTTGGAGGAAATAAAAGTAATGTGAATCTTCACTCGAACCTGGAAAAAGAAATGAGTGTGTGAGAATTGATTTTGATGGAATGAACATTAATCTAGACCTAAAATGCATTTATAATTTTACCTCTAATATTATGATGTTAATACGAGATGGGTTCTTATGCGTTTTAGTTTTAAAAATCTTTTAAAATCTGAGACGTGTTACTGATATTTCTAAATAATATTAATAGCCGATACAAATCTAGATATTGTGATGGTTGATGATAAGAAAATGAATTAGTCAACCTAAAATATGCAATTTTAAAATATTTTTTAAAATTTTATATAATATTATTTTCATCTATATGAGGAGAGAGAAACTTTACCTCTTAAAATAGGTTAATTACGAATAATAGTTAAATTTGAAATTGATTTCAACTCACATACAATATATTTATATACCATCATGTAATAATTGAGTTAGAATTTATATATTATATATATTTTAAGCTACTTCCACTACGGCATCAAGTTTATATTGAAGCTTTTTTTTATATATTTATCATTATTTTTTGTGATCATCTTAATTTATGATTATGATGTTTTATCATTTAGTTATATATGTTATTTTGATATTTAAATTGGGGATACAAATCATTCAATTATGGCATAAAAGTGTATTTATTTATATGTGATTATTTAATTGAAACAATTAAATAATAAAAATAATTTGTGCACATTTTCCTATTGCTATGTGACATTATTTCAATATTGTTTTTTATATTAATGTCATTTTCTTATAATTCAATTTTGTTTGAATTTCAATTCTTTTTTGTGATTTAGGGACCAATTATAAGAAGAGGGTCAACGTGTCACATGTGCGTTTAAAAGGTTACTAAGAGGATAAAGATTTATGTGAGATAGAATCGACAAGAGCATCCTAGTTTTGGAAGATGATCAAATTGGGCTAAACAAGTTCCAATGTTTTCTAGTGAGTTTTGTTCCACAAACAAGTAGAGTAGTCGAGAGGGATAGAGAGAGCATGCAAACATGATTTGTGCACGGTCATAGCCCATGGACAACATTCCTTACTTCTTTGTGCTTGCATCCATTTTCTAGAAAGAAAGCAGAGCGACCCCCCCTTCGAGCTCGGTTTTTACTTGGAAGGGTTTCCCAGTATATATCTTGTGTCAATTGTGGTTTGTATTTGTGTGCATACATAATAACATTAATTAATAGATCCAAAAATATAAGGAGAAATAAACCCTCATAGCATAATCATTTTGTTGTGATGAATTTTCTAGTGCAATATTCACTACATTTTGTAGATCAATTTTATTTTATTTACTTTATTTTTTATATGTGTTTATAGAGTTTCTTTTTTTTATATAAATAAAGAAAATATTAATAAATAAATTTCCATTTTTTAACTGTAGATATACTTAATAATATTAATTATTTATTCGTTTATTTATGATAGTATCTATTGTGAAAACCAAAGTTCCAATTAAGTCATAATTTTAATTGAAAAAAAAAACAATTTTAATACGACCATTACTTTTTGATTCAATATTCAGTTTAATGATAAATTTGAAACAAAAACACAATCTTAATCGTAACATAAAAATTAATAGTGCAATAATTATTTTTGATTCAATGGTCAATTTAATGCTACAATTTAAAACAAAAACACAATCTTAACTACAACATAAAAAGATAATAATAATAACATTATTTTTTATAGTAAAAATAAAAAATACACTCTAAATATAATTTTAAAAATTAAAAAAATAATGTTAATCATAATTTCTTAAGTTAATAACTTTGTTAAAAAAAATCTCTTCAAAACTATTTTATTTAACCTCATTTCTAATAATAATACCTATTTTATAAGTATGTACTAAATTATATAAATATTTGATATAGAGTATCGTACTAAATTATATAAATATTTGATATAGAGTATCAAAATTTATATGTTAAAAAATAATATATAGTGATCGTAGTTGCATGATAACCACTTCTAGCATTTCTTAAACTTGTTTTTTTTGTTTTTGACATTGTTAGGATTTTCTTTTAGGAAATTATGAGTAGGGATGAATTGACTCCATTTTGGTAATAACCGTTTTAGGATTGTGGAGGTTTTTTTTTTTGGGAACCAATGGAA
>APFE031601584.1:17137-54050 GCA_000404065.3 Pinus taeda | reverse complement strand
CTAAAAGCATATCGTCAACATACAATACCAAGATAATGAATATGCCATTATTCAACTGTTTGAAATAAACACAATGATCATATTCACTTCTAACATATTTCTGACTCAACATGAAATAATCAAACTTCTTATACCACTGTCGAGGCGATTGCTTCAGGCCATATAATGAATTCTTGAGCCTGTAGACAAATTTCTCATTGCGATGCTGAACAAACCCTTCCAGTTGTTCCATATATATTTCCTCATCTAAATCACCATGTAGAAATGCAGTCTTGACATCTAACTGCTGCAACTCCAAATCAAACAAAGCCACTAATGCCAACACAATTCTAATTGAAACAATTTTAACCACTGGCGAAAAAATCTCATGAAAGTCAATACCAGCTTTCTAAGAAAACCCTTTTGCAACCAGTCGCGCTTTGTACCTGTCTTCCGTATCATTCACACCTCGTTTCAGCTTGAAGACCCATTTACACCCCACAGTTTTCCTGCCTTTCGGAAGCTCCACCAGATCCCATGTGCTGTTCTTATTCAAGGCCATCATTTTGTCCTTCATGGCTGCTTTCCAATTGTCACTTTTCGAACCTTCTATCGCTTCCTGATAGCACAGAGGTTCATTATCATTAGCAGTAAATGCAACAGAAGTGACATAATCATCATACCTTCTCGGTGGTCGTTTGATTCTTGTTGACCTCCTTAAGGATGTTTCTGGCGCTTCCTCGATTGGCTGACTACCACCTGTAGGAACTTCTTGCCGATCAATATATGAGACCTGTTCATGATCTAAACCTGAACCCTGTTCATGTTCTAATTCTGAAACCTGTTCATGACTAGTATCTGAACTATGGTCATCATGACTATCGTTAGAAATGCTATCAAATTGAATGTGTTGAAAGTCAGATACATCATCCTGTTTCAATCGACTATCTACATCTAACTGTACAAGAGAGGATTCATTAAACTTTACATCTCTGTTGATGATGATTTTGCGGGTAGTAGGATCCCACAATCTATATCCCTTTGCTCCAACACCATACCCAACAAAGATATACCTTTTAGACTTTGGATCTAACTTAGTTCGCTGATGTTTAGGCACTAGAGCATATGCATCACAACCAAACACTCTGAGTTTAGAATAGTCACAAGGGTGTCCTTTCCATACCTCTTGCGGAATCTTGCAATCTATCGCCGTCGATGGAGATCGGTTTATCACATAACACGTTGTTGCCACCGCTTCCGTCCACAACTCCTTTTGCAACCCGGCGTTACTCAGCATACTCCTTGCTCTCTCGAGAAGAGTCCTGTTCATGCGTTCCGCAACTCCATTTTGCTGAGGAGTATAAACCGTGGTCTTATGCCTCTCGACCCCTGCATCCTTGCAATAGCTGTCAAACTCCTTGGAAGTAAATTCACCACCATTGTCAGTTCTTAAACACTTTATTGTTCTACCAGTGTTGTTTTCTACCAATTCTCTAAACTGCTTGAAAACTGAAAAAACATCAGACTTTCTTTTCAACATGTAGACCCAAACCTTCCTAGAAAAGTCATCAATGAATGATAAAAAATAAGATGAACCACCATATGAAGTTGTAGGGGCTGGTCCCCAAACATCTGAATGGATATAATAAAGTATGCCTTTACTAGTATGTTTGCCTGTTTTAAAACTTTGTTTACTTTGTTTACCAAACAGACAATGCTTACAGAAATATAATTTTCCAGACTTCAAATTTGGAAGTAACTTGCGATCAGCCAAAATTTTCAACCCTCTCTCACTCATATGCCCCAAGCTTTGATGCCATAAGTGAATGGAGTTACTATCATGTTCAGACACAGTAGACACAAAATCTGACCCTTTACCTCCATCTAACTGAAATAGATTTCCTACTTTCTTAGCTTTCATAACTAGTAAGATGCCTTTGTAAATTTTCATTACTCCACCTTGAATTACAGTTTTATATCCATTTGAATCAAGTGCTCCTAATGAAATCAAGTTTTTCCTTAAATCTGGTACATGCCTCACATTAGTTAATATTCTAGTTGTTCCATCAAACATTTGTAGTTGTATGCTTCCAATCCCAACAATATTACATGTTACATCTTTACCCATGTACACAACACCATCATTAATTGATTTATATTCCTTAAACCATTCTTTATGGATACACATGTGGTTTGATGCCCCGGAATCTAACAACCAATGTTGACCATGATTTGACACATTAACCGAGAATACTTCATCACTCATACCTGAACCAGATGTCGAACCTGTATCTGTCATATTCGCCTCCTTCTTCTCTGTTGAAGACTCTACCTTTGGAGTTTGTTGTTGTTGCTTCCAGCAGTCCTTCTTTAAATGCCCTGATTTGCCACAAAACCAACAGCTGCTGGTTTGTGGACGAAACTGGAGAAACTGTACATGACCAAATCCTTAACCAATAGGAGAAGAGGGTTGAACTTTTTGTGAAGGAAGCTTGCATGTAATCATCTTTTCAGCTAAAACAAAGACAAGTTGCAACTATTTTCAAGGAACTCTAGCCCAGTGAGTTCATAGTGCTTGTACTTCATTCTATTTGTTTTCTAATGGTTTAAACATCTTTATATGCATGATATCTCTTCTTTCTATGGATGCCTTACAGTGAAATATACAGAATTCTTGTTTTTCGAGCTCTGTTATATGGTTTTCATAGTTATGTTTATGTCTTCCTAAGCTAATGAAATAATGTTTAATTATGCTCATTAATTTATTCTACACTTTCTCCTATATACTACACTGACAATATTCAAAATACACCATGGCTTTTGATATCTACCTCCTTCTCATATTTTCTCCTGTACTCCTACAACCTAAACCCATTTGTGGATCCAAACCCTATGTTCAGCAAACCCTAAAACTCAAATTTTCACAAACAAATAAACATATCTAGCCTAAAATTCATTTTCTTTAAAGTCATATCACTAATAAAAGACTTAGAGAGATCCCTCTCATGCTCAGTAGCGCTAGCTACTGAGCTTAAGTGGTTTGAGGTTACCCTTTTCGATTTCCTTTTCAGCCTAGGAGATTGTAAGGACTAACATATTCAATGAGAGCTTATGAATTGAGAAGGTCCAAATTTTAACCCTTTGATCTCATATTGAACTCCTTCCAATTCAAATCTCATGAATAATTTGTTGTAGTTTATAGAAATTATACCCAAATTTCTCAATCATTGAATCCCTAGAACAACATATACACCTCCAATTAGAATGGCATATGATTGAGCTTTCCAATTTATATTCTCCCATACTCATTTTAATGTTGTGTAATTTTCCCACACAATCAATACTCCCTACATTGTCAACTAAAACTTCAAAATGTTTCACTGGATATGCAAAAAATTAAGGCACTCTACGAATATTTTATCAATGAATTTATGGGTACTATGTGATTCAATAACAATTATGACTCTTTGCTTCTTAATGAAACAACAATCTTCAAGGTCTGAGGAGCTGACAAACATGCCAATTCATGGATATATATCTCACACTTGTCTAAACCAATGTTTTTCATACTTTCTATCTATATCTCCTGCTTTTTTAAGTTCACGAGTTCTTCCTCACTTCTTTACATAGATGCCTCCATTTCCTCTTCATCATTATTTTATAAGGTGAACAATTTTGTTTCTTGGCATACATTCCCTTTTGACCATTTTTCGTTCCAACCATAGCATAGTCCTTTTTCTCTTCTTTCCTCCATTTCTTTCTACGATATTGTAGTAGGTTGAGGTAAGGTTGTATTATGAAAACAAAATTGAACTTTGGTTCTTTTGTATCCTCCCATGGAAAACTTGTGTGTAGCCTTATTCTTGGCTTGAATATGACAAGAAAATTTCATAGTTTCCATAACATTTTTTTGTTGTTTTAGGAAAATATCATGTTCAATGTCTTCTTTTAATATAGCCATGTAATATTCCAATAAATGTTCATCACTTAAGTTATCCACCCTTGTGTCCAAAACCCGAAATTATATATTATAATCTTCAATATCACCAAATTTCTTATTTATTAATTGACTGAAATAGTCTTGTTTCTAAGATTTTCCATATTATGGTTCTAAATCTTTTGTAAATAAATTCCAAGCATAACAATTAGAATGGGACTTCCTTTTAACTACCCATTGATGCCATTGATATGGTTTTATCTCAAAGTTCAAAGTTGTTGTGTGAATCCTTTGCTTATCATCCATAATATGCAATTCAAATATTCCTTTATTTGGTGCACACAGGTAAAGACCTTTATTCCATAAATCTTCTTTAATTCAACCTTGGGATGGTTCAACTCTTACAGAAAGCATCCATGAGTAGCTCCACAATTGGAGTCAAACCCACTTGAAAATTTATTATTATTAGCGAGTTGTCCAACTTGAATATTACATGTATTTTCATGAGCTCCTTTAGACATATTATCAATTTTAAGGAACCTCCTATTTATGGATTATATAAAATTTTGTTCCATTTGTTTCATATTCTTATATGTTTCTTCCATTTTTTCATCTATTTTTGTTTAATGTCCCTTTCAATTGATTCTTGCAACTATGACAACTAATTTTCCAACTTGGTTACCCCATAGTTGACATCTTCGATTTCTTCCTGTATCATTGATGATCCTTCAGGAGGTTTAATTGGTGTGGTATATTTTGGATATTTCTTTGGAGGCATGTGGGAAAATAACAATAATACTCCTCTTTATCATAAATTTTAGTCACCCAAAAATAGGAACTTTTAATCAAAAGTTACATCACTTGTAGGTTATGCACCTTTAAAGCCTCAATTTGGAAATATTTGAATGACTATCCTTTTTCTTGATATATATTTGATATTTGCACCCTTCTACATTTGAAATTTTGGTCTATAATACATTCTCTGCAATTCTATAAGTCCGACCTGAATTTCATGTGCCAAGTTAAAGTTATGGTAACTTTCTGAAAACTTGTTAATCTTTGGCCTCTTCCCAAGAGAAAAATTTTATAGTGTGCCATGTGTCCAATTCTTCAAATATAGTTCTAAAATTTTTACCGAAGGTAATTTGTTAAGTCTTCTCAAATCTCTGAAAATTTCATATTTTGAGGTATCATAGAAAAAAGTTATGGTGAAAATGTGAAGCTCACTTTTTTTAAATTGATTTCAAGGCCCTTTAAAAACCATAACTTACACATGGCATATCTTTGAAAATATAATGAACCATAATCTAAAAGTTTTTACCATATATACCTAGATGTCTTTCCCAATTTTATCCAATTCAATTATCTTAAACATCCTCATATATAATATATATATATATATATATATATAGAAGAGAGAGAGAGAGAGAGAGAGAGAGAGAGAGAGAGAGAGAGAGAGAGAGCAATCCTAGGATAACTTGTTTAAATTAGATGTCAAAACCAGTCACAAACCCTAAGTTCCATATAGTATATCTAAGAAATTATAGTGAACCAAAATATGAAATTTCAACCATAAGGGTTTTGCCTCTTATAGGGAAACAACTATTTTGAAGAATTGGAAGGGGAAACAAAATAAAAATTAAAAAATTAAGATATTGCATAATAAGGAGATATTGTATGTATCCTAGTGTTGGTTCAAGAATGGAATTAATGCATTCACATAATCAAACTAAGAGGAATGAAATTGAAAGATGTCAAGGATGTGATTTTTTATCAAAAGACAAAGCTACAAAAATATTCATTGTTATAATGGGACATGAGGCAAGGGTAAAAGAAGAAGTTGAGGGTAATAAGATGTAGTGGTGGAAGTACATCTAAAAGTTAAATGTGCCTTGAAAATCAAATTGTTCTTATAGTTATCCATCTTCAAATAAAATTATCCCCAGAAAAATTACCCAAAAGGATTATGTATGAGCCAAGTAGATCCATATTATTCAAAAATAGGATTATGTATGAGCCAAGTAGATCCATATTATTCAAAAATAATAAAAAATTAGTTGATAATCAATTATTTCATTACCCATTTACAAGGGAAGTCCGGAAAGAAGCTTTGAACATAGCCAATGAATATGGGAAATGGGAAGGATAAACTATCCTAAATTGGTTCAAATGCTATTATAAAGATAAAAAAGTAAAAAAACACCAGTATTTCCATGCATAGTACCCTAGCACTATCATGGCTAATCGGGAACAATATCATTTCCATCCAATTTTTCTTTCAAATAAGCCATTTATGCAACTGGTATTGGACTCTAATGATGGTATTGGACTCTAATGAAGGTAAAGTTTAGGGAAACAATCCATAAACTCGATATTTGATTATTCCAAACCTTGGGGATACTTTAACAAAGGTTGCCAAAACCCCTCAGGTGCTTTTGGTATAGGGGGTATATTATTTCTATTCAAAATCCATTTTATCGCATTTATGACGAGTCCATAAACTAATAATATAGTTGAATTGTGTGCATTTTTGAAGTTGTTTGTTATTATAGAATTTTTGGCCATTCGAACGAGCATTCTTTGTGCCTTATTGGAAATTGACACTTGGAGCTGATAAAATATTAAAATGTATATTTTTTTATTTTATTTAATATTACATTTTTCCAATACTAAATATATTACATTTTTTGAAAAAAAACTTATTACATTTAAATTAAAATTTTGCATTTTAATACTAATTTCAAATTGGAAAAAAATTTGATCGGAACAATACATTATATACAATATATTATTAAATTTATAATTTATGATATTATTAATACATGATTAAAAAGTATTGAAATTCTACATGTTTCTTAAACATTAATAGTAATAAAAATGAAAAATTATTATACTTAAAATGTTAAGACATAGATAGAACCCCGTGTTAAGCATAAAGCACCATGTAAATTCCTAGATAGAGAGACATGTTTTTAGTGTTATATAGTGTTGCTAGCTAGACCTTTTAATTATAGTTGCAATTTTTGTCTCTCATATATAAATTAAGGAGACCTAGTTTTAGAATCATCTCAATCTTGTACATTTGTTTTCTTGTAAAAGGATGTTGCCCCCTCAAAAAGGCTTATCCTTCATTCTTTTATATATTTCACGAGGCGTGGAGCTACTTTGATTTCTATTTTCAAACTGTTTAGGTATTTGTTGCCTAACATTTGGTATTAGAGCCTACAATCCTAGGGTTTTTCACCTTCAATCAAAACATCGTGGAATTTCACTATAACTCTTTTTCTAAGAATATTCATACCAAAAAAATTGGGGAGACCAGCAAGAAATATCAAGACTATGAAATCTTCAAGAGTTTAAGGAGACATATCATAGTAATGTATGCAAAAATTTCAAAGTTAGAAGAGCTCAAACTTTATATATGCATTAGGACAAAGGTTAGCCAATCAAATAGTATCCAAATTGGGTTTGCAATACATAACTTACAATTGGCATAACTTTTTATTGGAATATCTATTTTTTGGTGATGCACGAGTATTTTTATTTTTCCACATAGAAAAAGGTACTCCAAAAATTACAACACTAAGTGAACCTCCATAGAATTCAACCATGACTCATGAAGAAAATGAAGAAATGTGCAACCAAATATCCAAATTGAAGAAGCAATTTAAGGAAATGGATGATATTGTGTAAAAAAATGTATTTTTATCATGTGTGAAAGAAGTAATTAAAGAAGATATGGATCAAAGTATGGAACTATTACAAAATAATATGGATCAAAAGGTGAAAAAAATGGGCAAAAATAGGGAACAAATGGAAAAGGAGATGGACTAAAAAAGGGAACATATGGGAAAGAACATGGTAGAATTGCAAAAGTACATGTATATTATCTTCTTTCATGCCCTGGATGAGAGATTCCCTAAAGGAGAGATCGAGACATGGAAATCATGAAAACATGGAGGAAATAAAGATTGAGTTCCAAAA
This sequence comes from Pinus taeda, assembly GCA_000404065.3. Taxonomy (NCBI): domain Eukaryota; kingdom Viridiplantae; phylum Streptophyta; class Pinopsida; order Pinales; family Pinaceae; genus Pinus; species Pinus taeda. The sequence goes on along the minus strand of APFE031601584.1, from coordinate 46,150 downwards.
TCATTATTATTCATCATCTCTAAATCTCCATCATTAGGGGTTCCACTTGATACCTGTTGAAAAGTGTAACTTGGTTCGGTCTTCATAATGACATGTGTAATTATGATTTTATGTAAATAAGAAAAATAAATTTGTTTTTGTAATGCTTGAATCATAAGTTTCATGATCAAGGAATTTTATTTTTAATTAAGGCTCCCATTGTGAGCCTTAAGGATGAGTCATCATGTCATAAAAAGCTATTGAGTCAATGTCATGTATAGAAGACCCTTATTGGGCATGTTACATATGTATATGAGTCATTAAAAGACCCTTTAAGGCTAATCTCAAGCATCTCCTTCAAGTCGACCTAAAGATATTTGTAGAAAGGCATGTCCACCATGTCACTAGGAGAGGTCAACTTATTTGATGGGCAAATCACTATAAATAGGGAATCTAGACCTCCACTTGAGGATAGAATTTAGGTCAAGAAAAAAGAGATAGAAAGAAGTGTGAAGTTCATGAGGAAGGAAGCCTATAACCAAGTGAAGGAAGGAAGAGCATAACCGAGTTTATTTCTAATCTGTTTTTGGTTGATACTCTTCACACATGCGAGGTATAACAGTTGCAGAAGGAGCTGAGGTATTCCATTAACACTTGAAGGTCAGATGATGGAGAATGTTAGGGTGATACTTAAGCCGCATTACCATAGAAGAAGCCTCCCTCTAGAGTGAATGAATTCATAATATCTAATTGAGTCAAGTACTGCAACTAGGGTTTCTGAAGTAGGACCAAAAGTTGCAGGTTTGATTCAAGAAGCTGAGATCTGAAGGGTAGCCGAAAAGGAGGAAGAAGCAAGAAGTTTGACCATTGTTGAATCAAGGAAGAAGAAGAGGTCAAAATAAGAATCTTTGTGACTTGGTCTTGGAGAGGTCAAATAGGTCAAGGGTTTTAGGTCTTGGAATTCGTCAATTGAAGTCTTTATAAGAAGAAGAATTTGTTTTGGTTTTTCCTCTCAAGTTGGAGAGGTTTTGGCCCTGGATGATCACCTACATTTTGTGTCTCCTGTCTCTTTATTTTTTATGCTTTGGTAGTTGTTTGATGAAGAAGAACACTATAATAATCTAATTAAAGAGAAGATCCTAATCTAAGGAAGTAAAAATCATTCACAAGCAATTATCATTAGAAGAGAAATATCCTAATTGATATGCCCTAGATTTCATCAACATGTTATCAAAGCTAAGGTGAAAAATCAAGGAAAGGGCATCTCATCAAGGGACACACAAGAAATCAAGGATCAAATCTCGAAGGATATCAAAGAGAAGTCAAGATCTACTAAGAAGTGTCAAAAACCTAGATCAAAGAAGAAGTCTTGGGATCCTCAAAAGACCATAAAGACCCTACTAAAGTTGAAGGGACTTAAAAGTCAAAGTTTCTTGAAGACTATTCATCCTAGAGAAGCAAGATCAAGGGTGTTTTCATCATCTTCAAAAAGTTCTAAGGCAATCTCCTCTTGTTGAAGCAAGGACCTTACCATTGAATAATATCATCCAAGAAGCATCGAAACATCATCAAGAAGTCATCATTATCAACAAGGACATCACTATCAAAAAATCTAAAGTGATCTCCTTCATTGTGGAGTCAAGGATCACTCTTGAATAGATCTATATTCATCAAGGAGAAGTTTTATATCATGTATATTATCATAAGATTCAAGGAGGAAGTAAGTGGAAGAAGCATCTTCACAAGTAAGTGTATTTATGTATGAACCTGTCAAAATGTCTTTTTGGAAGGAAAGAAACAAATTGGTTGGGGCTTCAAACTACCTTTCATGGAAGAAGAGGACAAATTTGAATCTCATTGAAAATGAGGTGATGGATCATGTCAAAGGCTCTATCACCAAACCATCGAAAGAATATGCTAAAGCACTTGCAAAGTTTATGAAAGGGGAAATGAGGGCTCAAATGATTCTCATAGAATCCATCAAGGATTAACTCATTCCAAATGTTTCTAAACTCAACACCTCAAAAGAAATATATGACAAATTGGTAGAGTTGTTTTTTGTAAGCACTACAAGAGAAGTTATCTCTCTAAGGCAAGAACTCTACAAGCTAAGGATATCAAAAGAAGAATGGATGGCCTCATACTTTATGAGAATACCTTAAATAAGGGATGAACTTCAAGATATGGGTGAAATAATGTCTAAAAATGAGATGACCACTGTAGTACTAAATGCACTACCAGAGGAGTGGGGAAACTTCACTTACAGTATTTATTGGAAGAAAGAAGCTACTCTGCTCTAGGATTTATGGTCTCTATGCAAAATTGAAGAGACCAAACGAAAGGAAAAAAATGATGTAGGATCCAGCGAGAAAAATCGAGCATATGTTGCTATGGAAAAGAGAAGAGGAAAGTCTGGGAAATTTTGTCCTCATAAAAAGAAGAACTTGGTTAAGGTTCAATGCTATGGATGTCAAGAATATGGGAATTACAAAAGAGATTGTACTAAGCTCAAGAAGGACAATAAAAAAATAGGTAGATAAGAAGCCCATATCACCAAAGAAGTGGAAGAAGCTGAAAGGAAGAAATCCAAGAAACAGGAAGTAGAATATCTCTACTATGATTGACATAGTCTTTCTCACCTAGTTCTTTTCAAGTTCCTATTTTCTATATTTTTTGTTGTAAGATATGGCTATCATCATTCATTAAGGAAAATGATAGGATGCAACATGGCATCATAGAAGCATTAAAAGCAAGAGCTCGTGATCATAGAGAAAAATAGCTAAATAGAAGTCTATGGCAATCATATATGGAAGGATATAGCTCTTGGTAACCTCATTAGAGGCATAAGTGGTACTTATGGAAAAAACAGAAGGTCATCTAGTACAAATCTCATCATACATCAGTCAAAAGGAAACACCTTTTGGATGAGGATACTCAAGATTCCCTATTGGAATCTTCACCAGAAGGTTCACCAATCAAAAGGAAGCAAGTGTTTCATCAACAATTCCAACTTGTGGGAATTAATGGGATGATGGTATGATGACAAAAGAGGTGAATTAGATCAAGGGATTAAAGTTCTTTCAATCAAGGAAGCTATTGAAATGAAGTCTAAGATGACCTAAATGAAAATGAGGTATGTATGCTTGTATTTGATATTGTTGAGTCATGTCATATGGCCACAGCTAACATGCTCTATCTCTAGAGCATGATCAAAAGAAAGGATCTCCACCTTGAAAAGATGTAGGAAGACATGAGTCACACGTTGTCTAGATGAAATCAACATAATATGTCCTCATATGAAATATGAGGTCGTTGACAAAGATTGGAGGAACTCTGATTAAAATTTCTCGAGAAGAAAATGTGTGAAGAAAGAAAGAAAGAGATCATGGAATATGCAACCATTAAGAAGGGAGTCAACATCCTAGAAATAGAATATTTTACGAGGATATCTCCATGAAAGATATGAAGACTCTGATGAAGCTTGAAAAATAAAGAGACCCTTGATAGTATATATCTTTTGGAGATGTTTCAATATGTATGCAGGATGTTGATGCAAATTGGAAGATGTCATGATGAAAGACCATCACAAAGGTAATTTTGATTTAAGGATTCATTTCTTATTTTTGAATGATATCTAGATGGGCTTATGCAGGGCTTCAAAGGGAAGGGATGTGGATGTCTTCCACCACTGATGACCATGTAGCTGGATGAAATATCCTTAAGGAAACATGGCATGAAGAAGTAAGCAAATCATGAAGGAGGACCATATATGGACTAATGGATCACTTTCCTATGAAAGGGATGATGACATGAATGACTCGTGGATGAAAGTGATGGATGGTTTGTGCCCTATGAAGAAGTCCCATAAATGTAGACTCCTTGACAAAGAATAAAAATTCATGAAATTAAAGGAAGGAGTTCTGCAAGCAGTTGGTTGTCCCATGATCTCCACCTAGAGAGTTTTTGGAAGCAAGTCCATGGTCAAGAGGGATCTTGGTCAAGTCCCTAGTTAAGAGGGAGCTTGGGTACATTCCTTTTATAGGAATGGGTACAGCCTTTTTATAGGAATGGGTACATTCCTTTAGTGGAATGGGTATGTCCTCCCTAAGTTGAGAGGGAGAGATAGACACAACATTCTTGTCCTCACTTAGGAAAACAAAATGGAGGATTGGATAAACATATGGCATATGATACTCTTCGAGGATGAGTAAGGGAATCTAAGATAAGATTAGTCATATAGGAACGATATTCTTTGAGGATTGGGAATCCAAGGTAAGAATAGTCCTAGTGGAACATACTTTGCTAGAACCCAGGTGGGGTATGTTCAGAGAGAGACAATGAAGAGGGTACTTATACATCATTGATCTCGCCAGAATTATGCTCTGATCTTGTGAAGAGATAGAGTTGTTAGTCACGGCTTTGTTGTATGACAATATTGGATGATATGATGTTATACAGATGGTTTACCAATATGACTCTTTTTATGATAATTCTTCAGATTGAGAATGTCCAAGTACCTTGTATGGATTATGAATACCTCCCTAGTTAAGAGGGAGTATTTAAAAGTGTAACTAGGTTCAGTATTCATAATGACATGTGTAATTATGATTTTATGTAATTGATGTAAAGAAGAAAAGTAAAATTATTTTTGTAATCCTTGAATCATGGGTTTCATGATCAAGGAATTTTATTTTTAGTTAAGTCTCCCATTGTGAGTCTTTAGGATGAGTCATCATGTCATAAAAGTTTATTGAGTCAATGTCATGTATAGAAGAACCTCTTTGGGCATGTTACATATGTATATGAGTCATTAAGAGACCCTCCAAGACCAAGCTCAATCATCTCCTTCAAGTCGGCCTAAATATATCTCTAGAAAGGCATGTCAGCCATGTCACTAGGAGAGGTCAACTTCTTTGATGGGCAAATCACTATAAATAGGGTAGCTCGGCCTCCACTTGGGGATATAATTTTGGTCAAGGAAAAAGAGGCAGAAATAAGTGTGAAGTTAATGAAGAAGGAAGCATATAACCAAGCGAAGGAAGGAATAACATAACCGAGTTTATTTCTTATCTATTTTGGGTTGATACTCTTCACACGTGCGAGGTATAGGTGTTGCAGAAGGAGTCGAGCTATTGTAGTAACACTTCAAGGTCAGATCATGTAGAATGTTAAGGTGATACTCAATCTGCATTACCATAGAAGAAGCCTCCATCTCGAGCGAAGGAATTCAAAATATCTAATCGAGTCAAGTACTACAACTAGGGTTTCTAAATTAGGACTGAAAAGTTGTAGGTCTAATTCAAGATGCCAAGAAAGGAAGATAAGATCTAAAGGGTAGCCGAAAAGGAGGAAGAACCAAGAATTTTGACCATTGTTGATCAAGGAAGAAGAAGAGGTCAAAATAAGAAGCTTTGTGACTTAATCTTGGAGAGGTCAAATAGGTCAAGGGTCTAGGTCTTGGAATTCATTGATTGAAGTCTCTTTAAGAAGAAGAATTCGTTTGGGTTTTTTCTCTCAAGTTGGAGAGGTTTTCGCCCTGGCTAATCGCCTACATTCTGTGTCTCTTGTCTCTTTATTGTTTATGCTTTCGTAGTTGTTTGATGAAGAATAACACTATAATAATCTAACTAAAGAGAAGATATTAATCTAAAGAAGTAAAAATCATTCACGAGTAGTTATCATTAGAAGAGAAATCTCTTAATTGTTATGCCCTAGATTTCTCAACAACACCAACGAACTACTTAATTCCCAAGATCGATATGAGAAAATTTGATGGTAAAGATCCTATACATGTATATTCCAAATGGAACAATTTGTTTATCTACAACAAGTGCCAAATTTATAAAAAGTAACTCGTGAAATTTTGTATTTAAAACCTAATGAATTTGTTTGGTACAAATGGCTTTGTGAACGAAAAATACTATATTATCTCTTGGTCCATTCTTACAAATGAATTAATAGAACATTATGGGTATATTAAGAGAAACACATTTTTTAGTCAATTAACAAATCTTTAGAAGAATATTCAAATTACATAGCACATTTAACAATTCCAAAAGTTTAGCCTCAAGGTAAAGAATATTCTAGAGGATGATTTGTTAAATCTCTTTATGGAATCTTTGAACGAGAACATTTAACATCAGGTGCATCTCTTCAAACATAAATCCCTACAATATGCTTTTAGTTTAGCAAGGAAAATAGAAATAACAAATATGGCTATTAGAAGCATGGCCACTAACAATAGGTAGCACTATGTTTACTCTCTTAACCCAACTCAAGCAACAACATTGACACATCAAAAAATGGATGAAATAAGAGCCAAGGGGGGATTTTTTTTATTGTGATAGCAAGTATAGTAAGGGGCATAAATATTTCAAGAATAAATCATTATACATAGAATATGAAGAGGAAGAGCATCAAGAATTGGAGCCACTCCAAGATACAGAGCTAGAAGAGACTACTCCAACCATATCTTTTCATGCATTAGCCAACATCAGTACCCCAAAAACCCTCAAGATAGATGGATATATCAAAAATAAATTGATGAAATGTTGATTGATTAGGGTAGCATCCATAACTTCATTAATTCCAAAGTATAAAAACTTCTCAATTGCTTTATATATCCATCACGAACGTATCAAGTAATGATTACAAATGGAAGTAGTATAAATTTCATAAAGAAACACGATAATATTAATCTCAATATAGGGAATTATTTATTGGATAATCCCATGACTGGTATCAAAATGGTGGTGTTGATGTTGTATTATAGGTTGTTACAATCATTGGGAACAATGGCTCTTAACTTTTAGGAACTTTGCATGAGATTTTCCTCAGGCAAGGGATTTGAATTTAAAGATATCCAAGGAAACCTTATAAAGTGATAAGCTCTAATAGCATGACAATATTACTTAGAGAGGGACACCATGGTGCACAACTATGTTCACTAGATGTTCAAACATCTAGACCTTATGCTCTAATTAATCTCCAAAAAGTTATCAACAATCATTACAAGGTATTCGAAGAGATGCTTAAGTGTCTCCCACCTACTTGAGATCATGACCATGCTATTCATATACAATCAAGAGGAATACTATCAAACATTAGGTCTTATAGGTTCCCATATGCATAAAAGAGTGAGATTGAGCATATGATTCAATAAATGCTAGAGTTTGGCATCATTCAACCTAGTCAAAGTGCTTAAGTTTCTTGTTCCTATCATAGATGAATTATTAGATGAATTACAAGGATCAATTTTCTTGAGTAAGTTCAATTTCCATTTGGGATATCATAAAATCGTAATGAAGCAAGAATACACCCCTAAAATAGCATTTAGAGCATATGAAAGCCATTATGAGATTTCGGTAATACCATTTGGCCATAAAAATTAACCTTCAACATTTCAATGCTTAGTGAATTCTGTTTTCAAATGCTTCATTAGAAAACTTGTATTAGTATTTTTGACAATAGACTAACCTACAACAAATCTTGGAAAGAGCATATACAACATGCACATGTAGACATGGTCTTAAAACCATTGGAATAGAAACAACAATATGCAAATCCTTTCAAATGTGCCTTTGGTGTTCAATAAGTGGAATATTTGGGTCATATTATATCTCAATAAGGTGTCAAAGTGGACCCTAAAAAAATTAAAGATATGATGGAATGACCAATTCCCGAACTTGAAGAATCTTAGAGGATTTTTAGGATTGATAGGATACTACTACAAGTTTGTCAAGAATTATGATTAAATAACAACACCTCTAAAAATGTTAATTAAAAAGGAGGAATTTTCTTAGGCTTGAGAATCAACCAAAGATTTTGAGAAACTAAAGGAGGTTGTGTATACAACTCCTATATTGGTCACTCTTGACTTCACAAAAACCTTTATTGTAGAATTTGATGCCTTAGAACATGCATTGGTGTAGTTTTAACGCACAAAGGAAGGTCACATGCATTTGAAAGAAACCATTTTATAGGAAAGAACTTACTCAAACTCATTCGTGAAAATAAAATGATGGCCATATTACATGCATTTGAAAAGTAGTGCCCTTACCTAATAGGAAGACACTACAATGTAAAATTGATCTAGATTGGATCATTATATTATTTTTTTCTATTTCAATGCTTTTGAAGTGGAAAACTTTGGAGGAATCAATTTGCAAGGTCAATTTAGTAGCATGTCTGAGTTTGGAAAAATGGGGTTTGAAAATATCCATGGTCATATTAAGGCATAAAATGATTTTTTTTTTTGTCAAAACATTCTCAAATTTAGACAATTATCTCTAATTTCTAATCTATAGTAATAGTCCTTTCCATTGACAAAAATATCACGTCAGTTGAAGCTTGTATGCAAAATTTATGCCTCCCACAAGTTGACTTACTGTGTTGACCACCATGGTACAAGAGGATGCCATGTTAACCCCAATTACTCATGGATATGGGGCTAGCCATAAGGGGACTTTCAAAAATATTCTAGAAGGTCCAAAACTATATCTCTAATTAAGGGTTGAGGATTTCAAAAACCTATGCCTAGATGGTTATTAAGAAATGTTAAATAGTGGGGCACTAGTAGAAGAAAGGTTTCCATTTCATGTCAGTGTGTTTGCTCCATATTTGAGCAGAGAATCTAGAAAGTTAGACAATAAAACAAAGAGGGATAAGATTATGTAGTAGTGTTATAGACCACAAGTCTCGAGTAACTTGAATGGATGATTTTGGTACATAATATATTTCGAACGATGGTTATGGTTGCCATTTGTTATGATGTTATGATTTTCTTATTATGGGAAGAATGGATTAATATAGTAGGAGAAAGGTAATGGTGGAATGTCGATCTCACATGATACTGCATATGTAAGTCAAAGGGAATAAATTTATGGGTTTGCAGACATGGTGTCACCATACCAAAGAGTGGCTTCAAATATAATGAATTGATGCTCACTGAGATGAATCTGGGTTTAAACAACAACAATGTCTAAGGGGCTGGGCTTTTGATGTAATATGTAAGAATAATAAAGTGGATCATTCCCTGGGTGATCTAGAGTGAAATGGGATTGTAGAGGTTCTTCAATATGGAGAATAATAGTGGCACTAGAGTCGACACGACCAGATGCAATATGAAGGTGGGTGAGAATTTATTTTTTTGGACCCTCAAGAAAGGATTCTCCTTACCCAAATATTGTGTGGAAATGTAATGGCAACAAGGTGGTGTGGTTTGAATTATTGTGTTCGAAATAAGGGGTGATTGAAACAATCATCATCATGAGTGACATGGTTCACATGCACAACATCTTCTATGGAGACTCAAGACTAGTGGATTGAAGTTCCACCATTGTTGACACCAAATCGACCTTAAAAAGAGAAGATGGTTCCAAAGGTTCATAGTCAGACACTCTTGGAGAGTATGAAGGTGTCAATCCCATGGATGATGAGAGGTAAAGGATGGGTATGGAATTATCTTCCATCTCTACATCAGGAGGACCAATCACAATAGTGGCCTAATTGGTCTCCTACCTTGACAGACAAGAGGTGCCAAGGGTCGTAAGTAGAGGAGTTGAGATTTCACTACTAGCGACATCCATATCGCAAAGAACAATAAGGGTATCATGAAAATGGTAGATATAATATTAGTGATGTGAATAGTGTCCATAAGTATTGCATAAAGTGCATGGGTGATTCATGCGTAAACCTTTTTTCTTTTTGGACGATTCACTTAATGTGCCTTACACCTTAGGGACATTAAGGTCTAGTTGAATTTCATCCTTATAAATCACACACTTTAAATGAGGGAGATTAGGGAAATTGTTGGTGACATAGCCATGGAGGTCGCACAAAGCATAAGATGGAGTATGCTTAGGTGCTAAAGGTTGAGTGGCTACTACTTGGGTTGCCTTATCTTTTCCCCCCTCACCTGTTACTTTCTCAACAAGAGTAGGTTCCTATTGAGGTTGCATTGGAATTGAAGCAGTGGGAGGTGCGATGGGAACCAGTTGTACCAATGTCAAAGCCACGTCAGGTTTGAGCTGATGGGGAGGGGTGTTGGGAAGAGAATCAACGTACCATACTAGGATCCCCAAGGTAAAATTTGGAAAACTTAACATAGCCATCACAGGTGTGGTTACTATTCCTAGTGAATAAGAAAGGTATCTACCAAATGGACAGTGTCCAGGAGGGACTCCTCTTGAGGCACCAACTGAGTTTAGGAGGTAGATTATTATTGAGATGGCTACTAGGAAGAGGTATTTGGTTGTTGAGCAACTCGTGATCCTTGAAGTATGCAAACATTGGAAGAGTTAGGCTCAATAGGAATAGGTGGTGGGCCATAATATGCCCCAAGCAATGAAGAATCTTTATAGACTCCTAGAATGATTTCACTTAAGGAAGAAAATACATCATTTCTCCCCATTGAAGAAATGAAAAATATGAGGAGATGCCTTAGACTTAGGATCATAGTATGTCAATTGGTTGATGGTGATCATTTTCCCATTATGAGAAAAGCACATGATATGGTAGATGGAAGAAGTGATCACTTTCGTGGCATACATGAAACTATGCCCAAGAAAGATGTTATAATCTAGAGTGGCATCAATGACTTTGACATCAAGCATGACCTGCTTTTGGGTGGATGTCCCTTCATTAATGATACAACATTGGACAATGACGTTCTTGACGAAGACGGGTATCTAGAAAGCAATAAACGAGCAAAGGCGAGGATGATCTGATTTGTCAACATCAAATACAATCATGTGATCATAGGAAGGGTCCACAACTCCCAAATCATATAGTAGGGCCTTTTGTTGTGATGGGAATGCCTACTATGTTATAAGTATAGGTGGCCTGAAAGGTGGGAAATTTTGACATAATGGTCCTTTTGGCGATTTTGGGAGTAACCTCTACCTTAGGTGTAGGAATTTGTAAGGTACCATTTGGTGATGAAGTAGGCTATATGGTCACTTTCAGTTGCACCTTAGGAGGTGGATCATATTGATGTGACCGAGTTTGAAGATTGACTTCTTCATAATTCATCATGAGGATTTGATCAGACCCATTCTCGGTCGAATGAGGAGGAGAAATAGGGGGATTTTGTCCATCCTGGGTGGCCACATACCCTTGGTCGGGGAAAGGATTCCTAAGCACTGCCAACTGCATAGAGGGAGGTGGAGATGAAGGCATATGTTGCTTCCCTCTAGAGGCAGCTTCTTAGTCTTGCCATGCTTTGCACATCTAAGGGAGAAGGAGATAGTCATGAGTGTAATGATCATAGGTACCACATAATATAAAGCTTATTGGTGCAAAGGGCCTTGTTCTACTTGGGTTGGGCACCTTGGTGCTAGTTAGTGGTGTTAGACTTATTGCTTCAGTTTGAATTAAGCTAATGACCTTAGTTGGCTTGTTTTCCTTGAGATTATTGATTTTGGTTACTCTTCCCTTTATTCCTTTTATTGGGGTTAGGGGGTTAGTCAACATTTTGTTGAGCTTACACTTGCCGCTATGGGGGTAGTGGTTGTTGCAGAAAAGGGGGCTGAGGCATGGGAGGCTAAGGTGTTGGGGTCATTGGGGCTAGAGCATTAGGCGGTGCATAAGGATAATATAGATTCATGATCACATTCTGATAACCAGGTTGAGTAATTTTTGGCCTTGGCATCGAATAATGTGAATGGGGAAATCCATAAGAAGTACTTGTGCCTTGGTATGAGTTGACACGTGAAGGGTCAGGAGGAGGATAAGTGTATGTGGTACTGGGCCCCCCTTGACGTTGGCCATATCCCATTGGTCCTTGCAAATAGGAGGAAGGATATTGGTGAGAGATAGATCTAATCACATTGTTTGCGGCATGATATGTCAACAGTGTAGAAGAAGAACTAGGTCAAGGAAGGTCAATAAGAACAGTGTAAGCATAACCTGATTGGGCATAAATCAGATGGAATTGCAAAGCCTTCAAAATCGCTTCTCCTTGGGTTTTAGGGAAGGCGGAAGCAACATATTTTCCAATGGGTGTGAGGAGGGATCTCAGGAACCAATCCAGAAAGACACAATCTTTGAACTTTTGATCTTTGCACAAGCTCCACATTCAGCAAAATTCCTCGACATGATAAAAAAAGGCGGGTCATAGAGGTTTGACGAAAAGAGGTCAAAAGTTCAGTGTCAGTATTTTGATGGATAGGTAACTGAAAGTAGGATAAAAACATGTTGGAAAGGGTTGCAAACACCTTATGGGAGGCATGGGATTGGTTTAAATACCACTTCACAGAAGATCCAGTGAGGGTTTGTTGAAATAGGTGCAGATGAATTGAATCCTCTGTTAAGGAATTGGAGGAACACCACATGTGAAAAGATCAAATGTGGTTAGTGGGATCCTCCCAAAGTTCCCTTCGAACTTTTGGATGTCAAATGGGAGCTTTGTTGGCATGGGTGGCCAATTTGGATCATGTTGAAGAGGATCATTAATGATTTGGTTCAATTCAAGGAGATTCAAACCATCCATATATGGAAGCAATGGTTGATTCACACTTATTCCTTACGAGGTTTAAATGTTACCTCCAAGAGGAGGATCCTGAGTATTACTAATGTTTTCGCTAGTATTTCCTCCACTATTGATGCCTGCATTGGGACCAGTATTACCACTAGCATTGGCACCAGACATGGTAGTGGCTTGGGTTTGAGAGGCTGTGACGCTGATGAAGAACTAGATGACTCTAAAGAACTATAATTTGAAGTAAGATTGGGGAGAGGGACCCTGACTTGTCTAGCAAGTTTTAATGGATGTCCTAATGGAAACAGAGGATGAAGACCATAGTCTTTGTGGCAAACGCCTACGAGGTACAATGATAGAACGATAAATATAATGCTAAAGGCTCGAGGAAAAGGATGAAGAAAAATAATAATAGATAGCAAGCAAACACTATGTGCAGTGGTGAAAAGTGTAAGCTAACTATAATGTACTGATACTTTAATTCAATCAAACACATCCTATAAAAGGAAAAAATGAATCCTAGCCTAAAGGTTAGCTATGCCTCAAAAAAATCCTAGTCTATGTTTTAATGGCCTTCCAAACAATTTCTTATTTGTGGGGTTTGATGTTCGCAAGTAGAGCATTGAGTGAAAGGTAAGGTAAAGGTGTGGTTTCTTTCCACACCCACCACCTATAGGGTTTTTTAATCCTAAGAAAAGAAACTATGGTTACGTTCGCCTAATGGGGGTGAGTGAATCTCAGCTTCTAGGTGTCAGTCATGAATTTGGGTTCACAGCCAAGAAATGGGAGCTTCAAGGGGAACCACCAATATCCTTGACCTAGGCCTTACCCCCTATAACGAGTTTTTTCACAGCACTGACTTTGGATCATTGGATTATGGAGGATTTTAAGCACCTTAAGAGGACAATCACTATGTCTCTTATGTAGAGCGATTGGTGGGTGTTATGGGATGCCTACCCCACCAACTGTAACCTAAATATTAGATTATTTTTCCTGGTGCCAAAGTGGGCTTAAATCTATGTTGGTTAGATTTAGTTAATTTTATGGTCATGGATTGGAGGTAATAACCAAGCTCGTGTTCACTTAAGGTGAATTTTGTGAATAAATATTTTTAATGGTAGTGGTTTGCATAAAATTTAAAATTTGTTGTTGAAAAGTAAATTGTTGAACTAAAAACTTAACTGAAATTAACATAAAGTAAACAGATTTAAACACACTCTACATCCCATCTAAGGAGGCTAAAAAGGCACAAAAATGGAAAAACAAAGGCAACAAAATGGAGACAAAGAGATTAAGAACCTGAAAGGAGTTGGAGTATTTGGTCAAGATGCCTACTTTTTGCAAAAAAACAACAAAGAAAAACTAAAATCCTAGATAAAATGATAGCAAACAAATCAACTTATGAAGAGGTAATTAAGAAGAGATTTGAATGATAATGCAACAAAATGCCAAAATGGGGCACAATTGAAGTTTCTAGTCTAAAAAGAGGCTAAAACAAAAGGTTTAATATGTTGGAAAACAGTGGTATGTAGCTCTGAATAGTAGACTAACAAATCAGAAAACCCCCTTTTAATTTGGAGGTGTACTTCAAACCCTGGAGGGGTTTTTTCCTAAAAGTGGGTAAACCGAAGAGATCAATCCCTAATGTTTATTAAAAGGATGAGTACAAACTCCCTATCAGACACCTAAAAAATAAAACAAAAATAAAAAATAAAAAATGACAAATTTGTGGAACAATGCAAAAAACTGACATGCTCATGCGTTACAATGTAGGTTGTGGCCTATTTCCTGCATTCGAACACTACATAAAAACCCCAAAAACCTATGTTATGGCTCTTACACTCCCTTTAAGGGTTTGGAAAAATCCTACTGTCTCTTGTGAGGATGGTACCTATAACTTGCGAAATAGAGATAGAAATTAAAAAAAAAAACTAGAAAAAAAAAATACAAAAGGAGAAAAAATGCAGAAAAGGAAGCAAAGTCACCAGGGATCTAAATTTTTAGCATAGTGGAGTCGCCATTTGTTAGGAGGGGAATTATAGATGAGTGTACCAAAATATCCTTTTTAATGTTGGTGTCCAAACAACGCAACAACGAAAGGAAAGAAAAGAAAGAAAGACTCCAAACCTTGTAATCTTCAATAACTATCTCCAAATCTGCATACAATGTTAGTGGAAAACCTACAAAAAAACCACAAAAACTGAAAAATATATGCTAAAAATCACAGAAGTAGGACCCAATAGAAATAAAAGAAACTTCTATTTTTATTAAAGATGACACTTGTGGAGAATTATTTATTGACATGGCTCTGTAAATTCCCCCCCTGTGGGAGGGTTCTTTTATGTCCCTACACTGCCAATGGTTGCTTCTCTCTCCTCCGCTTGCAAATGGGCAATGTGAGAAAATAGCAGACCTCAAGGTGGATAGCTCGAATGTGGCAAGATCATAATCATGATGATGATAGTGATCATGTGTGTGATGAGGGAAAAACCGACAGAAAACCACAAAAACTGAAAAATATATGTTAAAAATCACAGAAGTAGGACCCAATAGAAAGAAAAGAAAATTCTATTTTTATTAAAGGTGACATCTGTGGAGAATTATTTATTGACGTGGCTCTGTAAAGTCCCCCTCTGTGGGAGGGTTCTTTTATGTCCCTACATTTCCAATGGTTGCTTCTCTCTCCTCCGCTTGCAAATGGGCAATGTGGGAAAACAGTAGACCTCAAGGTGGATAGCTCGAATGTGGCAAAATCATAATCACGGCGATGATAGTGATCATGTGTGTGATGAGGGAAAAACCTACGGAAAAACCACAAAAACTGAAAAATATATGCTAAAAATCACAGAAGTAGGACCCAATAGAAAGAAAAGAAACTTCTATTTTTATTAAAGGTGACATCTGTGGAGAATTATTTATTGACGTGGCTCTGTAAAGTCCCCCTCTGTGGGAGGGTTCTTTTATGGCCCTACACTGCCAATGGTTGCTTCTCTCTCCTCCGCTTGCAAATGGGACATGTGAGAAAATAGTAGACCTCAAGGTGGGTAGCTCGAATGTGGCAAGATCATAATCACGATGATGATAGTGATCATGTGTGTGATGAAGGAAAAACCTCTCTATTTATAACAAAATGATAGATTAGACTAGATCTGGTCAACTAATAAAATATTTGGTTGACAAAATCAAGATCTAACCATTACGAATATTTAATTATTTCTTAGAGGAAGAGATTAGAGAAATGGTCAATAATATTTATTAACTTCTAACTCAAAAAATAATGATTGATTGAGTTCATTAATAAAAGTGGGTGAAATAATTAATAAATAAAAATGATCTATTAATTATTTCTAAGGATAAAGTTAAAATAATTTAGAAATAATTGCACTATGAGGCACTTTTGAGCTCAATATGGAAGACATGTCGTAATGTCATGTCCTGTAAATATTTTGACTCTGTCAAATTACATAGAAAATAAAATTAAAATTAATAACATGAAAACATTTTTTCTCGGTAAAAAAAAATATTAAAATAAAAATAACTTCATGGTATTCATGTGGAATATAGCCTATTTAAAGGGGGAAATTAAACCAACCTAGATCCATCTTAACTCTAGATCTACCAACTGTCGAGAATGATCAAATCTCCTAAGATGCAAACCTCTTTTAAAGTGAAGAGAGAATTAATCCCTCTGAGCGGTTGGTAGATCCGAAGTTAAGATGGGTCTAGGTTGGTTATTAAATAATAGGATGGGTCTAGGTTGGTTATTAAATAATAGTTTAATAATTATTTCATAGGAGAAAATGTAATAATTAAGGAATTATAAAATAAATAATGATTTATTTAATTATTCCAATGGATGGGTGAAAATATTTTTATTTATTTTCACAAAATAGGTAAATATGAAAATAACGTGAAATTAATTAAATGGATTTCTAGGTTATTTTCAAGTGGGTTAATTAATTGAACATAAATAATTTCAGAAAATTGGTTCTCTAAATTATTTTCTAAGGTGAAAGTGGGTTTTAATCTATAAAACATGTACTACATGGTGTATTTTGATCATCCTAGTAGAAAATGGTTAGGTGATCACTTTTTGGGTGATAAAATCGACCCGACCAAACGGAGGGGTGTATCCCTTGACTTATTTTAGCCCATTTGATGAGTATAAATACATGATGTGATATTTCATTTTTACCAACAATCAAGCAAGTTTATTTTTCATTTTTTAGGACTCTTGGAAAATTGTATGTGAGGAGAAAAGGAGGAAAAATTGATTCTTTTTTACCAAGTTGTTTCTATTTGACCAAGTTTGATAAAGGTTGACCGTGCTGCAGGGAGTTCAGGTTTGACTGTAGTCAACCACAGGTTGACTGTAGTTGACCACATGAGTCGTAAGTCAAAGTTTAACAAGTTTGACCATAGGAGCCGCAGACCAAATTTTGACCAGTTTGACCATAATCAACTATAGGTTGATCGCGGGAGCCATAGGCCGAAGTTTGACCATAGTCAACTTCATTTGACTACAGTTGACCATAGGATACGCAAGGTCAAATTTGACCAAAGTTGAGTGGTTTGACTAGTTTTGACCAGCGTTATCTTGTTGTTGATGTTGATCTGGTTTAGCTGGTATTTTTTTGACTTGGACATTGGCACAAATTTCTAGACAAATTGGATTTGTAAACCTTGTTGAAGAATAATTTCTTCTAAAATAAAAGTTGATGGATTTTCTCTTGAGATTGGGTTTCCCTAGGTAAAAAAAATTGTCTCTATTATGCATGGTTGTATTTGTATGATCTTTACTGTTTCTGTTGCATTTATTGTGGATGTTTTCTGTGTATAATTTTTCAATGATATCAATGGCATGAGTTAAATTGTTTGAAGATCATTATGTAGTAATTATAAGACTAGAAAATTGGTTGCTTATGTGCATCTTGTAGAAAATTCAACATGGTATCAAAGCCTTCTTGTTGAAAGAGCAACCATTGAAGTCAAGCTAAGAGACAAGTGTTCCATAGCTTGACTAGATTTTTTTATCTCTTATAACACCAAGTCTCAAATTTGAAGACAGGTTAGATGGTGCCATTAACTTTAGATATTGGAAGACAAAGTGTTAATTTTAGTTAAAAATGGTATTTTCTATGCTTAGCACAATTTACTTCAATGTTCCTTAACATCTCAATAACAATAACAATCACAATAATCACATTGATAGTAAAAGTAGATAAAACATGAAACAAAAAGTAGAAGACAATCCAAGACAAGAGGACACTAGATTTGATAGATGCCAGGGAAAAACCCCAATGTGAAAACCTTTTTTCGAATCTTCTTATTATTATATCAAATGTTCAATAGAGAGAGAGAGTACAAAAGTCAAATTGACTTGCCCAATTCAAAGTCAAAACAACCTTGTAAATTTCTGCAATCAAACTTCAGCCCTAACTAGAAAAGTCAATGATTGGTCAAAGCAGCAATACAATGTCCTCAAAATAGCTCAATCTTCCCCAGTCAAACTCAGCCTGATCAAGAGGTCAAATTCAACCCAAAATAGTGATAAAGTCAACAGTCAAACTTGGCCAGACTATTGTCTGAATGTTATGCAACCAACTCACAAAAAGATAGATCAACAACTTAAAAAGTATCCTCTTCAAGGGGGAAACCTCCTTTACATTACATAAATGAACAATTATTGGATGATACAAATGACAAGACCTCCTTTGTATATATAGGAGTCTAAGGGGTCACAATATAATTAGAGCCTACATAACAATAATAATGTAAGGGCACAACAATAAAAATAGTGAGCTTCTATGGGGCACCACAATAACAATATGGGGGCTACATGGGCACAACAATAACAATAAAAGGGCTACATTAACAATAATAATAAGGGGGCTACACTAGTATTATAGGGACCTAACATGCCCCTATCCTTCAAAAAAATGTTTTCTTCAATGCTTTAGTAGTTCTAGATGCTTCTGTATAAAATTCTCATCCTCCCATGTGGAGTCTTCAACGGGTAAGTTCTTACACTTAATTAGATCCTCTGAAATTGATTGATTATGTAGTTGTCGGGTTCTTGTTTCCATGACTGCTTCAAGCTCAAATATGATTTTTCCTTCTTCGTCAAGTTCTGGCAACATTTTTTGAACTGGAAGCTTGTCACCGATAACCTTATTTAAGCATGAAAGATGGAAACTAGGTATACTCGAGAAGATGTGGGAAACTCCAATTCGTATGCCATACTACCAAATTTTGCAACACCTTGTAAGGGATATAGTACTTGGGTGATAATTTATTATCCTTCTTAGCTTGCTTGAGAGACATTTGTTTGTATGGTTGTAGCCATAAAAATACCCAATCACCTATATTAAAACTTATTTCACTACGATGATGATTTTCTTGTTGTTTCATTCGATTTTGCACCATAGTGAGGTTATCCTTTAAGAGTTGGAGAAATTTTTGTTGATGCTCGATGTGATATTCCGCTAATTTAACCTTAGAATTTTCACTTAAAGGTGATGTGATGGATGGTGGATGATATCCATAAAGTGCCATAAATGGGGTCATTTTTGCTACAGTATGGAAGGAAGTGTTATACCACCAATCAGTTATAGGTAACCACTTGATCCATTACATTTGTTTATCATATACAAAGCAAAGAATATATCATTCCAAACATTTGTTCACTATCTCAATTTTCCCATCATATTGAGGATGATAAGATGAACTATGAGCTAATTAAGTACCATGACAAGAAAATAATTTCATCCAAAAAATTCCAATGAAAATGGGATCTTTGTCACTTAATATAATCTTTCGGTTTCCATGAATATTTTGAATTGTTTCCATAAATGCAGTAGCAATTGTACTGGCTTTAAAAGGATGAGATAATGCACAAAAGTGTGCATACTTGCTAAGTCTATCAAATACCACCGTGATGACACCCTTTCCTTCACACTTTGTTAAACCTATGATAAAATCCATTGAGACCTCCCCCCAATGCTGACTTGGAATGGCTAAAAGTTGTAATAGACCCAGGTTCTTAATTGTCTCAACTTTATTTTGTTGGAAAACCAAACATTCTGCCACAAAATTCTGAATATCAGATTTAAGGCCATCCCAAAAAAATTCCTTCTTAACCCTATGGTAAGTTTTGTAAAAATCCTAAGTGCCCTCCTAAGGGAGAGGTGTGCAATTCCAAAATAATCTTTTGTTTGAGTTGGGAATTCTTACAAAGATATAAGAGATCTTTGTACCATAATGAATCATTTTTCCAACTAAATGTATCAGATGTATTGGGATCTTGTTGCGGCTTTTGAATAAGTGACCACACCTCTTCATCATTCTTCCATTCATCCCTTGCTTAAGTTATCCACTCTGTTTGGATAATAGAAATGGCACAAAGAAATGCTTCCACATCCTCATCCTTTCTTGAGAGTGCATATGCAACAACATTTTGCTTCCTTTTTTGTAGATGAATTCAAAGTCATAAACCAACATCTTTGTCACCCATTTTTGCTGCTCTTCTGAAGATAATAATTGTTCCAAAAATTATTTAAGACTATCATGATCTATTTTTAACTTGAAGTGCCTTCCCATTAGGTAAGGTCATCATTTCTTTAGTGCATGTAGTATTGCCAACATTTCCTTATCATAAATAGGTTTTTGTAAATACTTTCGTTTGATTGGATGACTTTCAAAAGCAATGGGTCTTCCTTCTTACATTAAAATAACACCAATTCCATTTCCTGAGGCATCACATTCCACAATAAAAAAATTGTGAAGTCTGACGTAGCTAAGACCAGTGCCTTAAGATGTTCAAAGGCCTTCGTTGCTTCTGGAGTCCAAGAAAATGCATCTTTCTTTAGTAATGAGTTTATAAGTGTCACTATTCTCCTATAATTCTTAACAAACTTGTGATAATACCCTATCAACTCGAAAAATCCTCAAAGATGTTTTATAGTTGTGGGGATTTTCCATTCCTTAATGTCTTTAATTTTGTTAGGGTCTATTTTTTTTTAAGGGTGGTTCATGGACACTAGGTGGCCGCTACATCCATGTGAAAATCGAGGCAGATCAACTCAAAGGGATCTACCCACCAGCCAAACAAGCAGGGCCTAACCCTAAGGGCGTCGAGGAGATTTGACCCCGTGACCTCCCAATTGGCGAGGTACTTAGCAACGAGAACTCAACTAATTGAGCTAACCTTTGGGGCTTGTTAGGGTCTACCTTAATATCATCATGAGATACAATATGACCCAAATATTCCACCTCTTATACTCTAAAGAAACATTTGGAGGCTTTTGCATATAATTGTTTCTCCTCCAATAGTTTGAGCACCCTGTCAACATGTTGAACATGATCCTTCCAAGAATTGTTGTAGATTAGCATATCATCAAAAAATAATAACATAAATTTTCTAAGGAAGGGTTTGAAAATGGAATTCATCAAACCTTGAAATGTGGAAGGTGCATTAGTAAGGCCAAAAGGCATGACCAAAAATTCATAATGACCCTCATGAGTTCTGAATGTTGTTTTCAGAATGTCTTCAGTCTTGATTCTAATTTGATGATATCTTGAACGAAGATCCATCTTGGTGAAGTAAATTGCTCCATGTAATTCATCCAACAATTCATTAATAATGGGAATGGGAAATTTATCTTTAATAGTGAGATAGTTGAGCTCCCTATAATCCGGACAGGTATGCCCATGATCCATCATTATTTTTCACCAATACCACTGTAGCAGAGAAAGAAGTTTGACTAGGTTGAATTATACCAGCCTCTAACATTTATGCAACCATACGTTCAATTTCACTCTTTTGGGCATAAGGATATTTGTAAGGCGTGTTGTTTGGAGGAACACTTCCTGGAATTAAATGAATAGTATGATCATGATCATGAATAGGTGGGAGACCTTTGGGAGTCTCAAACACCTTGTAATGATTGTCCAATACTTTTTGGAGATCTTGAGAAATAGATGATTTCAATGTTTGAATCTCTAGTGATCATAATTGTGCAATTACGCCATGTTTTTCTTTCTTCAAAAGCTTTGTCATGTCATTAGAGCTAATTATATTTCCTAGTTTCCCTGTGATACCCCTTAATTCAAATTCCTTTCCTTCACAAAAAAATTCAATAAAAGTTCTTGAAAATTGAAAGTTATCGTCCTCAAAGATTGTAACTGTTGGAATCCTAGTACAACATAAACACCATCCATTGGAGTGAAAAGAATTGGACTATTCAATACATATTCCCCCATGGTTAGATTTATATTATGGCACTTTCCAGAGAAATTTATAGTTCCTCCATTTGCAACCATCACTTGACACTCTGGTGTTGGATATAGGAAGCAATTCAATTCCTTGGCTATCTTATAATGAATAAAATTATGGGTACTACCCGAATCAACCAACACTATTACCTTTTTCTTCTTCAAATATCCTTCTATCTTAAGAGTTTGAGGAGTGGTAATTCCTACCAATGCATTACAAGATATGCTCATATTCATTTCTTATTTCTCCGGGGTTGGTTCCTAGTGTATATCCTCCTCTTTTGATGTTTCTTGTTCCTTTTCTTTCTCCTCTTCACAATCTATGTAGATTAATTTCTTCTTAACACACTTATGATCTTTAGTATATTTGCTATCATATCTGTAACAAAGCCATTTTTCTCTTTTTTCCTCCAATTGTTTTGGTGTCAACCTTGTAGGTTGTGGAATACTAGGAGTAGCAACAATTCCATCTTTATAATTGTGAGTAGTATACTTCCTTGTTGCCATAATTTTGCTTTCAATTTTTCTTGCCACCCTGAATGCCTTCTCCAGTAAATTAGGTTCCCAAAGGTGAACCTCATGTTGGATGTTATATTTTAAAGTCTTAATGAATACATCAAAATTATGCTCCTCTGCAATATCGATTACCCTAATATTTATTTTTTGGAAGTTTTCAATGTGCTTTGCCATTGAACCCTTTTGTTTGAGATTTATCAATTGGCTAAAGAAGGTGTTTCTCTTTGCATCTTCATAATGTCCTATAATTTCCTCCATTAAAATCGACCAAGTGACAAGTGGTTTATAAAAACGAAGCCATATATACCATACAAACTAATTGGGTTCTAAATATAGAGATGCAATACATACCTTTTTGTGAGGGTTACACATCCTATAGATCAAAATATTACTCCATCTGTAGCATCCATGTTACCGGATCCTTTCCGTCAAACTTCCTCATATATATCTTTGGAATGTGTTGGTTCTTAAACCCCACATTGGAGTCTCTAAAATCATAGTTCATATTCCTTTTGTTCCTCATCATGATTTTCATGGATTACCTTGTCACTACCTGGAATCCCTTCTTGCAACAACTTTGTCAATCCTTCCATCTTGACATTCATCATTGCTTCCATGTCTTCTTTTAAACCATTCATGTTGCCTTTTATTTCTATTTTTAAACCACCCATGTCGCCTTTTAAGCCATCCATGTCCTCTTCAGTTGCTCTTTGTGAGAGCGAAATTTGTTGCACTTGGTCCCATAATTTTGATATATCTTGCTACAATTATTCCTCTTCATGCATCATAGTAGAGCCTTCTAAGGGATTAATGGGTGTAGAATTATTTTTTTTGGAGACATTTTAAAACCAATTACTGATATTTATGCTTCAATATTCCATTTGAATCACTTCAAACTGATTTTTCAAACAAATGTTATGCAAAATTTAAAAAATACACACCTTTTTCTTACTTTTTATTAGCTCGATATTGAAATTGTTGTATCTCTGTAATTTCGGATTTCAAAGGTCCTAAATTTGGCCCTCTGGTATCCTTATGAATCCTCTTTCCAATTCCACAAGTCAGACCAATATTAGATTCTTCAATATAGAGTTATGCCAAATCTCCCACAATGACCTGATTATGGACTTGTTCAATAGATCAAAGTTGTACAGGATGCAACGTGTCACTATTTCAACCTTCGACCATGAACTTCTACCAAAAAACCTACAATCCATGTACTTGCAGTCAATTTTTATAGAATTCAAATCTAATGCCTGAAAAGAAAGTTATGACAATTTTTCCTAAGTCGCATGTTTGAGACTGAATTCTGGAGCCTACAAAAACCCTAACTTCTTCAAACCAGACCTCAGAAAATATAGTGAACCAAGATCTAAAATTATGATACAAAATTCACCAAGATTTCAACTCCACATGGTCACAATTTTAGTTTCTGAAGCTTCGTAAAAAAAAATTATAGAAAAAAATCCACGATGACATGTTTGAGGGAGAAAAACCCTAGAATCCAAAGCTCTGATACCAAATGTTATGCATCTAGCTCACAAAAAGATAGATTAACGACTTAAAAAGTATCATCTTTGAGAGGGAAACCTCATTTACATTACATAAATGAAAAAATCTTGGATGATACAAATGACAAGACATCCTTTGTATATATAGGAGTCTAAGGGGTAACAATATAATCAAAGCCTACATAACAATAATAATGTAAGGGCATAACATTAACAATAGTGGGCTTCTATGGGGTACCAAAATAAAAATATGGGCTACATGGGCACAAAAATAAAAATAAGGGGGATACACTAACAATAACGATAAGGGAGATACACTAGTATTATAGGGACCTAACACTAAAATCTACAGTCAACCTACAATTTTGGTATGCGATCAAAGTGCTCAGAATTCCTCAATTTTTGTGCCAAAAGATATGGCATGCCAAGACATAAATAATCCCAAAAAATTGAACTCAAATGATTCCTAGAAGGTCATGGTCAACGTTGGTCAATGCTGGTCTAACTGCAGAATTTCTGTGATTTTCGGCCCTACAATCTTGTCCTATAATTTCGGCCTCCTTGTGCCACATGTGGGAGAGTGAGAATGCCCAATGATATACGAACCAATAAGGGAAGGAGAGAGAATATTTGAGAGATGAAGATGCCAAATGAGGTAGGAGGACACTTGTATTTATACAAGTCAACAAGGGTGAAGAGTCATGTGTATTGGCCTTCATGAGCCTACATGATGATATGGTCGACCTGAACAAATTGTACATGAGTGGGCATAAATTCAAAATCATACTTCTGCTTGTCCAAATGAGATGATATTTATATCAATCTTGGTCCTCTCGAAAAGAGGAATCTAATGCAATCATCATCTCCATCAAGAGAGTTATCCCAAGATGGAATTTGGACCTAGTTGCCAATTTTAACACTCCCTCTCAACTAGGGAGAATTCCATCTATTAATCCACCCATCATCATCAAAATCATGCCATCCTATCATCATGAACCATCTTTGTATCTCACCTATGCTTTGTTGAACATTTGTGTGAATAATGAGGAGGAATCAACCGAGATTGAATCATAATACCTTACCACTCTCCACTAAAAACATTTAGCCCAAAGGTAGAACCTCAATCAGACTTGATCCCAGGTCAAGTGGTTGAACACCATGCATCTTAGACATAGGGAGTAAGGAAGCAAATGATGCACCCATTGGTAGTGTTATGGTCCCTATCCGGTTTTCCCAACTCATTGGCCAAATGAGACGTACTACCCATGATTCTTAGACTACATGGGTAGGATGTATGTTGGGGCATCAATAGGAGAAGGTGTACCATGCATCCTTCTCATATGCCATAGGAGAAGGTGAACCACTCATCCTATGGATATGTCAATCGTAGGGGAAGGTGAACCACTCACCCTACACATATGTCAACCATCATGAGGTATCACAGGGGAAGGTGAACCACTCACCGTGTATACAACGCACCAATAGGGGAAGGTGAATCAATCACCCTATGGTCACTCAAATCTCCAAGAAGTACCCCAAGCTCCTAGGAGCTCCCAAAGCTGAATATCCAACTCAAGAGATGAAGAATTTAAACCGTAGAGCAAAACATATTTACCGAGATTTACCGAGAAAAACAAAAATAACCAGCAATAAGTATGTACATAAAAAATACACACAATATTTAATTGGGAAAAACTCCAACTTCAGGGAAAACCCACCCTAATGAAATTTCATTAGCCTTGGCCAAAACCCTAGCCAATCCGGCCAAGTGAGTCTTACTACTCACCTTTGTGGCCTGCTTTACAATGAAGTATTTCCAGCCTTTTATAGGCTCCTTTACATGTAATACCATGGGTAGAAAACCATGGGTACACAATACCACATGCCCCAAAATCCCCATTGTTTAACCCGATGAAACTTGAATCTAACTCTAAGTCAATTTTACCTAACATTCCCCCCTTTAACTTGACTTGGGGTTCCTTGACTATATCCAGCCAATCTTGCCAAGTGAGTTAGCCCAACCCTGCTCACTCTGGCCCTTACCCCCTCAAAGTTATCCAAGGGTATATGTTAACCCATCATCCCCCCTATCACCTAGGTTAAACCCAGACTGTACGAGTGATTACCCAGGGGTACGCATGCCTTACCAAGTCTTACAACAGTATGCCAATTTACATACAAAAAGAAATTGACTGCATCACAATTAAAAAAATAATTATTTATCCCTTGTTGCTATCAAGGTTCCATCCTCTCGCCTATTCAAATCTTCCCATTCAACATATTCTACATATCATCTTGTCAAATATCTTGCATTGATTGGTTTCCTTTTGTAGTGTGCTCCAAAGGTGAGTACCTTGGAGCTTCGAACTCTAGAACAGTTTAGTCACTATTCACTAGCGCACATCGCCAAAAGTGGTAGTCGCGGGTCAACCGCCCTCTTGCCAGTCGATGTCCTACGTCATCTTAGCAGTAGTTGTTATAAGCTTCTCCACTCATTAGCCAACAGGTGCACTGCCCGAGACATCACTAGCCTGAGGCTTTGACAATTTTCATTTATCTTGTCAGCACACATCTCCTCCCCAACGTCCTCTATCTCTACCTCTAGTGTTGGCTAGGAGCTATTTCAAATCACACTTACTAACTATCGACATAGCTCACTCAAGTTCCTGCATTTATCATCAATGACCCACAATTGTACACCTTTGTCACATGCACTGCTTCCTATTGTGTTGCATGAAAGCCTCAATCCAACAGTACACAAAATTAAAATTGCTAGAACTCAGTCACTTCTCTTTAACAATAAAATATCCCTTGGTGGATGGAAAATGCATTCCATTCATACCTAAACCCAGGTATTTTGAACTCTACAACAGATCAACACACACCATGCTTCATGGAGATCTAGCCTCAATTATACCTTTATACCACTAGCATTTCTTCTTGTGAACTGTCGACCAGAGCACGCTCTCGGCCCACTCGCAAGCCTGCAAATTAGTGCCATGATCTCCTGGTGTTCCAGGTTGTTGTTAGGATTGTCGTAGTTCACCCATTAGGTGTGCTACAGATATGACATCCCACACACACTCAGATTTCATTCTCGATCCAACTTTGTCCGCATGCTTTCTGTTCTCATTACATCTCTGTGTGTTTTAGGTCCATGCCACATCATCCATGCTGCTTTCCTATTCTACAATCAGATCTGCTAACACTACCTCCTTTGACACTGTTCATTCGAGAGTATCCAATCGACCCCAATAGCCATCAGCATCTCCATTAAATCCTTGGTGAGAAAATTCTCAAGTAGAGGAAGATTTGCAAATTTCTATGTAGGTCACTCGACTTTCTCCAACATTTCATCCTCAGTGATTGATCCATCACTAACCACATCATATCGCCCTTGCTTCTTCTTCTTTTTCAGATCTGCTATTAGATCTCTCCAACCACCAGGTCATATAAACCCTTAGCAATAGAAGCATCCCTCTGAAGCCAAAATGGCTCTGATACTAGATGAAGAAAATAAATCGCAAAGAAAAACATATTTATCGAGATTTACCCATAGAAACAAAAATAACCAGCAACAAGTATGCACATAAACAATACACATAATATTTAACTGGGAAAAACTCCAACTCCGGGGAAAACCCACCCTAATGAAATTTCATTAGCCTTGGCCAATCCGGCCAAGTGAGCCTTCACTGCTCACCTCTGTGGCCTACTTTAGAATGAAGTATTTCCAGCCTTTTATAGGTTCCATTACATGTAATACCATGGGAATAAAACCATGGGTACGCAATACCGCATGCCCCAAAATCCCCCATTGTTTAACCCGATCAAGCTTGACTTTAACTCCGAGTCAAATTTACCTAAAAAGTAGGACCCTCATGGGAGGGTCTTACCATGACTCAAAGACTCTCTTGGAATGTTAATAATTTGGCCTTACCCAAGGGCTTCATGAGGATATCTGTGACTTGTTCATCAGTCCTGATGTGTTGGAGCCTTATTGCTCCTCGTTGTACCATATCCCGGATAAAGTGGTACTTGATATCAATGTGCTTTGAGCGGTCGTGGAACACGAGATTCTCCGAAAGGTGAATCCCACTTTGGTTGTCGCAAAATATCACGATGGTATCCAACACATGCTCAAATAGAACTTCCTCAACCAAACAGCTTCACAGCAGGCCATACTAGCTACAATATATTTGGCCTTGTTGGTGCTTAGAGAAACCATTTTTGGTTCCTACTCATCCAATAAATTGAAGTAGACCCTAATGAGAAGAAACATCTAGATGTGCTCTTACGATCCACCACACTGCTAGCCCAGTGAGCATATGTATATCTATGCAAACTCAAATTCCCGGTAGCGTATCTCAGTCCATAATTGATTGTGCCCCGAGATATCTCAAGAGATTCTTAGCAGCAATACATTGTATGTGATGAGGCCCGACCATAAATTGAATCAATGTATTCACAACGAAGCATATGTCAGGACGAGATTTTAGCAAGAACATCAGGTCCCCCACAAGTTGTCTATATTCAGAAGGGTTTGCTAATTAGGGCCTAGCAACAGTTCCACATAGCTTCTTGAAGTTGAGTTCCATTGGAGTAGACACATACTTGCAATCCACCATCACATATCTCTCGAGCAACTTCATAACGTATTTTCCTTGAGAAAGGAAAATCTTACCTAGATTTTGCCAAACCTCCAGGCCTAGGAAGTATTGCATTAAACCTAGGTACTTCATCTCAAATCTAGAAGCCAACTCCCTCTTGCATTGATAAATAAGAGTGTTACGCAGTAATTTGTCACCGTTGGTCACCGTCCCTGTTACCCTTGCTTTCGCACATTGGAGGACACATTTATGGACCTGTGACCAGTGACACAACTTAAAAACACTTGCATTGGATTCTCCTGAGTATGAACTTCAAACTCCCTGAAGACACCTTCTGCAGTTTAGCCCTAAAAAGTGCCCTTTTTCCATTAGCGCGGGTCCACAGTGTCTTACCCGCGCCAATGACTCAGTTCCTCGAAAGAGGGCGCGTCCATGGACGCTCTGTCATAGAGCAAAGCTCGCACCACCTAAGTTTGGTTATGATTTTTAGCCAGCGCGCACTGAAGTGTTTTTTCCTCTTTGCTCATGCAGTTCTCTGGGGGAAAAATCTCATGGAAGTGGTCGAGTGTCATCTTTTTATCCATGACAACCAAGTTCAGTGGCTATTCTGGGATAATGCTAAATCTTCAGCAGGTGTCCTGATACA
>APFE031601584.1:0-10704 GCA_000404065.3 Pinus taeda | reverse complement strand
ATAAACTGAACAATCGATTTGCAAACATTCTAATTGCCCTGGTGGTGGCTCTAGTAACCTCATTATATCAACCCCTGTGATTTATATTTACTGAACATCACTTGCTCGGCCTAAATCCCTGAACTGAGCTGCAAACTGTAATCAAGAACCAAGTTAAAGTCTCATCATGGTATCATCGCACCCTCTCTTCAAGGAAATCTAGATGCATTGCACCTTCCGTGTGCAGTAGGTGGGATGCATCCCTGTTTCCCTATGTAACAGGTGCGATGATCAGATAAGGCTAATTTTTCCTTCAGACTTTGGTTTTTCTTCACTCTCTTCAGCTCTATTCAAGATTTTTGTTGTCTGTGATCAATATACCACTGTGGAAACCCCCTTTCTTTCCATCATTCCACCTCCATTGTGCAAAGAACTGTGAATGTTTTTGTTTATTGTCTGCCATTTTTAGTTCTCTTTTACAAAGAAGTAGCATAATCGAACTGTCGTTTCTTGATTTGGAAGTGTCGCAAGTGTCGTTTTCAGTCAAAGAATAGAATCCTATTGCTCTTGATGGTCGATTGTACTGCTACTCTTGTATTTGATTTGAATTAGTAGTTTTTCAAGTGTCGAGAACAATTTTCAATTCGAAATCGCAAAGTTTCGTCATTATCTTCCTTTCGTTTTGAAGAGAAATTTGTTAGTATTGTCGCTTTGAAAAGATAATTCAAATTTGTACTCAGCATTCTTTTTGTCATTCACACATTAAGAAAGTAGAAAACAGATACATGCATGTGCATTTGCATTTAGACTTCTTGTTGGCTTGATTTAGGACAGTGCATCTAGTGTGTGCTCTGTGCTCTATGTTGAAAGAATATCGTCTCTCTTTCCTTAGTAGCTAAGATTTTCATTGAAAAAGAAGATTAAATGATTGTTTATCATCTTAGATTGCATTTTAGGAATTATATATCTACATCATGCGGTGAACCTGAAAGGAAAATTTCTTAAGCAAGGTCAACTGTAAAATAAATTCAATGAACATAAAAACGCTTTGGAACTTAACGCACAACATTTAGAAGTCTAGGCTAGAGATGTATTCTGGCGTCATAAAACCTGGTAACTATCGCTTTCATTGTAGGTTGGGTGATTCCTCCTCTTTGAGATGACAAGTGCCAGTACGAACTTGTGCTCCCACGTACCGTCAGGTATATATTGGGAGACCATAATAGGCTATATCCTTTATCCTTATGAAGTTGTGTCTGTCGCCTTATCAATCGCAATGCACTAAACACAGCATTCAGGAAGATTGATTGTCGTACCATAAAAAGTATTCTGCAGTATTGTGATTGGTTTGGTAATCCCTCTGTCTAGATTTCCACAGTGGTCTCTTTCATTCCTTTTCAGACTCCTTAAAGGAAAAGGTCCATCTGAACACTTGTCACTTTAGGCTCATTAAAAATCAAAGGCGACTAGAGTCATATTTTGTATTTTCTCGACTCTTAAAAATTGAAAAAACAAGTTGTGTCAAAGCATCTAAAATTCATTTAATTCAGAATCATTTTCCCCTTTTATTTTGAGTTGATCAAGTAATCCGCAATCGTGTAAGAAATTCAATCGAAACCCCATCATTCGCGGAGGCTTACTAGTAAACCGTCGTTGACTCCGGAAACGAAACTATTCCGGACAAAGTGAACTCGTCTGACCGGATTGAAGTCCCCTAGTTTGGTTGGAGCAAGTACTCCGACATCCTTAGAGACTCCAGTTACTCTAAAAATTTCTAGTATCCCTTCCTCTACAAAAGAAATTCCGCATCCACAAAAGGACATTATAACTGATCCTAGTGTGATGGTAAACACTTCTATCCCCGAACCGGCTCCATCTACAGCTGATTCAAAAGGTGTTACTCCCCAAAAATCAATTGTTGTAGAACCTATACCTTCTTCGGCACCAGAAATATTTTACAGACCTGACGGTTTACCTCTTCCGCCTGGATTGATTGCCATAGAAGAGATTGTGGAGGATGCTCCATCTAACGCTCCATCGTAATTTGGAGCTGGGATCACCCTATATCCTTCTTCATCATAAGTTAGTCTCCCGCCATTGGAAGTTCCTGAAGAATCGCTGAGGAATCTTTTGGATAGACTAAATATGTCTGAACAACCGTCGACATCTAGGACTATGTCATCCAACACAGCAGCAGCAGAACTTCCTGCTGCTACTCTGACAATGTTCGTAGGTGTACCATCTGTCCCAACTAGCTCTCAATCGCTGGATGGAGTCCATTCAGGTGTTATTTCAACAGTATGGACTGTTCCCGTTTGTTCGTCCGGAATAATATATGGAATCTCTTATGTTGAGTCTCAACAAATTGATCCTTCGCAGTGTTAATTTGGGCAATCCGATCTCCAAAGGCAAATCATTCCTTTGAGCACTAGGTTATTGCCGTATGGAGGGTAGTATACCCTTTCATTGTCTCCTCCGGGAGAACAACCATACGAGAGTTCACAACAAAATTCAAGGTATGCTGGAATTACATTTAGCGGTTGGGTGCCAATACTGCCTCAACAAACAAGAGTTGTATACTCGATACAACAAAGTTTACCTATGTCAAATATCCCCACTACGCCAGCTATCATGACGGTGTCGCAAGTACAAGCGTTGCCTATCGTATGCCAACCTCAAGTTTCTCAGGTCGTAATACAACAACCTCTTATCCCTGCAACGCAACCACAATCACCGACTATTGGAATGACCTAGGTTCAAACAGGAACCATTACCCCTCATCTTGGTCAAACAGTCAGTACTGGACAACAGCTCATGGCTTCACAACCATGGACGGTACAATACCAACTACCGCAATTCCAACAAGCTTACCAAGGATCTGAGCAACGAGTCTTTGCAAGTAATGGGCAGCCGTACATTCAAAACGGTCAACATCAATTGTATAATAATGGTCATGCCCATCAACCTTACCAAAGTTACCAGCATTAAATGCATTATGCTAGAATGCAAAGACCAACTGCTCAGGTGATCCCATCTTATCCTGGGTATGCTTCGCCAAACCTGAATCAACAGTTGCCTTTTGTGGCAACTTTAGAGTTACCAATCTAAATCGACTAACGAACGATCCAATTGCTTATGCCCCTTGGTGGCCGGCGATTCCGCATAAACTTCCGTCAAATATTCCTAAATTTAATGGAAATCCAGGTGAACACCCGTCGAATCATGTGATGACCTTTCATCTGTGGTGTTCATCCAACACTCTCAACAATGATTCAATCAAGTCACCTTTTTCAGCGAACATTAACTGGTTCGGCAGCAAAATGGTATATCTAATTTCCTAGAGCTTCGCTTGATAACTTCAATGCCCTAGCCACAACCTTTCTAACCCATTTTTAGTTACCCATAAGGTACGAAATGGGAACAGAGCTTCTTACCAATTTCAAACAAATGACGGCCACTCACATATATGATCATATTCATGAGTGGCGACGTCGTCGTAGAATGGTAAAAACATATGTTCCTGATCAGCTGTTGGCTGAATGGTTTATTAAGTCATTGTTACCTTCTATTACAGAAGATGTGGCAAAGGGAGGAGTCGTCACTGAAGAGAAAGTTATTGCTCGTGCACAATTTCTAGACTTGATCTATACTCAGTCTAGCACACTCTACGATAAAATCCCTGATGCTCCTAGACCAGAATTTTCCATTCCTCCCCCTCCTAAATCAAACAAAGACTCTCATGTCAGTGATGGCGTGATAGGTATGACTAGCACGAAAACCGTAAAGGCTACATCAAAGAAGGCCCGTACGGTTTCAAGTCAAAATGCAAATGAAGAACTTCTCGCCTCAGAAGTAAATGCCATGTCGACTAACAAAGGCAAAGAACCCAAGCAACTAGGAGGCAAGAAGAAAAAGAAAGGGAAGAAGAAGAAACAGGAGGAGTCGTCTCCTGAAAAATCTTCTTCAAACCCTTCTGGAGATAGGAAACCAAGTCATCCATGCTTTATATGTGATGAGGATCATTGGGCGAGAGATTGCCCATACAAAGCTGAGCTTAGAAAATTCTTTAAGAGTTCAAAAACCTCGGTAGTATTGACTGATCCGTTTCCGAACCCAAGAACAAATCTGGTTGCTAGCGACAATGCTTCCCCATCCCAAGTGCTAATGTTGTCTGTTTTGAAGTAGCTAAATGATGCTTTGATATCGACAAGGAATAAAGATTACGGGAATCCACAGATGTCGAACAAGGATAATGATCAACCTAGTAGTTCGACAACGACTTCGACCGAAGTTGTGCCACCCATCACTCCTGATCTAATGATAAAACCGCCAAAGGGAGTAGTACACAAATCGACGTTTAATCCTCGTGCCATAGTGGCACAGCATTATAATATAGTGGAGGATCTGGCCCAATCGTCGTCTGCTATGTCGACACTTGAGGTACTGCAAAATTGCCCCTCCCAAAAGCAGCCTTTATTATCAACAATAGGTGGGATTGACCCAACGGATTCCAATCTTGTGTCCTTTAATCACAAAGGATATGACCCTCAGTTACCAGCTCAACTAGCTTTCCTTATTCAAGTGAAAGCCCTCAACAAAACTGTTCATCGAACAATTATTGATGAGGGGGCATCTACATGTATTATGTCAATGAGTTGCTAGAAAACTTTAGGATATCCACCCTTGTCGAGATCGTCAACGACATTAAAAGCATTGATGGATGAACATACACCCCATATGGGATATTGAGTAACTTGCAAGTTCAACTGGGGGGCAAAACAATAGAAATTGATGTTGAAGTTATCGACGGAAACCTCGATTACAACATCCTACTGGGAAGGCCCTGGATATATGCTATGGCTATCGTTGTGTTGACGTACTTTAGGAAGGTTGCATTTCGTGTCCAAGGAGGAATTACAGTCATCGACTAACAAACTTTTCTCCCCAACAGTTCACAAATTATGGGAAGCATTACGATTATAGACCCCACATTAATGGGGACTTTTGCCCTACCGTCTCCATACAATTTGGCAACGGTGGGAACCTGCAATATGATATCTTCTATTCAAAAGATCTCCAAAAACGATATTAACATGGATCATCTACAGGTATTGCCTCCAAGCCCAATAGAAATATTGTAGCAATCAATGTTTTCGGCATGGGAGGAAAACCCAAATCAACGCTCATCAAGCTTGTGGGTAGATAGGTCTAAGGAATATGGCACCCCTTTAGATCCTTGGTCGCAAGTACATTCTATAGACGAAGGAATTGTTCAGTCAATGATGATTGACGAGGCACCATGGGAAGACTACCACCATCATTCCCATCTTCCGAATTGTAAGGAAGATAGTTCTGGTGACCTTGATCATCCCTCAGTTTTTGACTTTCTGTCAAATACTGTAAATACGGTGGATTCTGAGCGAAACCTATCCAATATTGAAGAGACTATTGCCATAAATATCTCAACCAAAACAGATGTTGTAGAGAATATACATGTCGGAAAATCTTGTTCTCCTTCAGAACTGGAAGTATATTACGCTTTTTTTCGTGAGTTTAGAGATGTCTTTGCTTGTTCATATGATGAAATGCCAAGCATTGACTCGAGCATAGTTGAACATGAAATTAAGATGTATCCAGATGTCAAACCGGTACGACAACGGCTCCAGAAGGTGCACCCCAAGAAATCCGTTGCCATCAAGGTGGAAGTTGAAAAACTCCCCCATGTTGGTTTTATTTACCCGGTTCCTCTAACCGATTGGGTATTGAATATTGTTCCTGTAATGAAAAAACAAGGAACGATTAGAGTGTGCGTCGATTATAGGGATGTAAATCAAGCTTGTCTGAAAGACAACTACCCTACACCCTTCATTAACCAGATAATTGATGAATGCGCCGGATGTGAAATATTTTCGTTTATGGATGGATTTTTTGGGTATAATCAAATAAATATCCACCCATAGGACCAGTCAAAGACTGCATTTATTTGTTTGTGGGGCACATTTGCATATCGCAAGCTACCCTTTGGTTTAAAGAATGCAGGGGCAACATTTTAGAGGGCAATGAATTATGCCTTCGACGACATCAAGAACATCGTTCAACCATATCTTGACGATCTTCCGGCTCATTCGCGAAAGCTTACCGATCATCCGCAGCATTTGAGAGTGATATTTCTACATTTCCGACACTACAATATACGACTCAATCCTCACAAATGTGTGTTTTGTGTCAGTTCTGATCGTTTACTTGGCTTTGTGGTCTCAAAGGATAGGATTCGTCTCAACCCATGTAAGGTTCAGGCAATCATTGATTTGCCTCCACCTTCAAATTTGCTTCAGATTCAGAAACTCCAAGGGAAAGCAAACTTTATGAGGAGGTTCATTCCAAATTACGCCGAACTTGATAAAGGTTATACTCGTCTGTTGAAAAAAGAAGTACCCTTTATCTGGGATCAGGTTGCGCAAGCTTCCTTTGATGCTTTAAAGGAATCCCTAATAAAAGCATCATTAACTTATGCTCCTAATTATCAAAAAGACTTTAACCTGTATCTGGTTGCAGCAGATACGACCATAGCAATGGTTTTAGCTCAAGAAGATGATGGAATTGAACATCCAATATACTATTTAAGCTTAAACTTAAATGATACAGAAATGAAGTACTCATACATTGAAAAGCTGGCTCTCACAGCTGTTCAAGCGATATAGAGATTTCGACACTACGTCCTCTTTAGACAAACTACCATTTTATCAGATTATAACCCCATGACTTATATATTGTCGTGATAGTTGCTAGGGGCCAAATATTCAAAATGGATAGCGATTTTACAAGAGTTTGATTTGGATTTCAAAAATCCAAATCGAAGAAAACCCTAGTTTTCATAGAGTTACTATGTGATCTCCCATCATCATCCAACGATGCAACATCCGAAGAAGCAATCGTGGACGAATCTCTGTTTCTGATATCTTCAAGCAATCCGTGGTATGGAGATATAATAATCTATCTCCAAACCCAAACATATAGGTCTAATACCTCACACACGGAACAACGACGGATTCGATACCAAGCAAAAGACTACGTGATCATCGATGATACGCTTTACCGTCGTGGTATCGATACAGTTCTGCGGAGGTGCCTCACCCATGAGGAGGCCGAAAAAGCCCTGAATGATTTTCATTCAAGCCCGTATGGGGGGCATCAATATGGTTATGCTACAGCTCAAAAGATTTTACAAGCAGGATACTTCTGGCCAACAATGTTCAAAGATTGCATAACCGCAGTCAGAAGTTGCCATGCTTGTCAAATCTTCGATCGTAAAACCCGAATACCACCCGCACCTCTACAGCCAATAGTAGCTGTTGGGCCATTCACCAAATGGGGCATAGATTTAATGACATGTAACCCCACCTCAGTTGGGGGGCATGGGTATATCATAGTCGCAGTAGACTATTTTACCAAATGGGCCGAGGTGATGCCTACATTAAACAACAGCGGCGAAACAGCTACCCTCTTTTTTTCAATCATGTAGTCTCCAGATTCGGCGTTCCACAGGCCATAGTCACAGATCATGGATCGTATTTTGGCAATCACATGATGGTTGAGTTGGCTGCCAAATTAGGACTGTCCCACGACAGCTCTACTCCGTATTATCTGCAAGCTAACGAACAAGTTGAGGCAATCAACAAGGTCTTGAAGCGCATGCTGCAAAGAATGATTGGAGTCGATAAACGGAGTTGGCACATGATCTTGTACTCAGCCTTTTGGGCATACCATACATCAGTGAGGAATGCGACCAGGTTTACACCTTTTCAACTGGTGTATGGCCTCGAAGCGATCTTGCCAGTTCAGTGTGAAATCTCGTCCCTCAAGCTCGTGGTCGACCTTCTCCCCGAAACTTTAGAAGAAGAGGCTCGTTTCTTGGAATTAATCCAATTGGATGAAATCCATCGTGATGCCACTTCAGCTAACTAAGCCCATAAGAAACGAGTCAAAATGCAGTTCGACAAAAATGTTAAACCTTGTGTCTTCTTAGAAGGTGATTTGGTCTTACTTTACGACCAGGAGTCCGATAAGTTGGGAGCAGGTAATTTCAAGTCTTTATGGATGGGTCCTTATATTGTTAAGCGTGTATTAGCAAAAGGAGCCTAAGAGTTGGTGGATTATGATGGGATTCCACTGGTGCAAGCCCGCAACGGGTTGTACCTCAAGCGTTACTATTCTTAACTTAGCATAGTAACCCCTATCCTTTTGTTACATTTTTGTTTTCGCTAAGGGTAATTTTTTTGGTTAGGTAATCCACCTTTTGCATTTGTTGCAGATGTCGAACCTATTGGAACCATTTGTTGGATATGCCGACGGAGTGAGTCATAGTTCGCAGAACCTATCTTCTGCGACCTGGGCCATTTTCGATCCCAGGGGCGGGTTAGTGAGTTTCAGAGGGGTATGTATTGGTCGGTCAACGAACAATATCGCTGAATACAACGCATTGATAGAACTCCTCTCTGATGCCATCACACATGGCATACGCCGACTTATCATCAGGCTAGACTCACAACTCGTCATTCTACAACTCATTGGTATCTACTCTGTACGGAATCCAGCTATCTACCGCATGTTCCTAAGGGTCAAGATTTTGGAAAGACAGTTCGATTCTATTCAATATCAACATATTTCCAGAAATTTAAACACATCAACAGACTCATTGGCAAATTATGTGTTAGATAGACATTTGCGACATTTATAAAAAGAAGCATTACATCAATATTTGCATCAGGATCATGTAACTTAACCAAAATAAAGCTCCGAAAATCAAAAATATATATATGATTGTTTATGGTTTACACATGATTGTTTATGGTTTACACCAGTAGTATTTCGTTGCAGCCTTAGAGGCAGCTCGTCGGTACTCACGTTTGGAATACTAAGAGTGAGACACTCAACCTGATCCAGCAATGCTGAAAGAGTCTTGGCCACATCAAGGTCGCCAAGGATAGCCCTCCCCACAACCTCTCCTACCGGAACGGCAGCTGGTGCTCTCAGGCGTACTGCTGGTCGAACTGGTCCAATGTCTGCATGAGCACATGAGTTTTGATTAGTCTTGATCAAAGAAAGCATAAGAACATTATGAAAACAATAAACAGAGATATGGTTAGAGAATTTACCTATAGTACCCCACTGCTCACCAGCCGGCAGCACCAAATCCGGGTCGCCCCAGAAATCCATTCCAGCATATGGACACTCGGCATAAACCATCTCCTGGCGGTTGAACCACTCGAAGAAGGTGCCAGAGAAATAAATCTGGGACTGACCAGCATGTCGGGCCATGAGGTCAACCCATCTCTGCATCCGTGGCTCAGTCGGTGGAGGTAAACCAAGCGAAATGTATTGCGGCTGCATCAGTGGGATCTTTTCCAAGGCAAAAGCGGTCAAAATAGAACCATAGCTGAAATTCTTGGATCTTCCGCTTTTCACCTTGGTCAGTTGTTCTTTCATCATAGGGAGTACTGCATCACACTAATTGAACACCTTCAGTTCGAGGCATTCCAAGGCGTACTACATATAAGACCTGTTAGCCATGTGAAGAGTCGCACTACCAGCCAGTCTAGCAAAAGTGAACAGAATGGTCCTCAAGGACCGGTCAATGACATCTCGGATGTTGATCTTACCGTCCCTACTCAGCTAAGATCCCTCTCTGCAGTACCGGTGAATGTAATCTCTCACGGATTCACCCCCACGGGCGAAACGTGATAATGAGAGAGGGGCACCACGCCTCGATAAACCGGTCAAAAAATAGATGTCTGCGACAGTCAAGGGGATGGATTTGCCTCTAATCTGGAACACTTGGTTGGTTGGATCCCATGCATCGAGGAAATATTGCAACAAGTTGATTTGTTGCCTCACGCTAGAGATGCGGAAAAACTTGAGCAGGCCATAGTTCCGAAGTGCAGTTACCGCATAGTTCCGAAGTGCAGTTACCGTACCCGGATCATGTAAAGCAACCATGTCTTCTTCTTCATGCTCACGTTCTCACCATGTAACAACCATTTTGCTCCGATGAATCTCTGAAAAACAAACAAGAGAAGGGTCAGGGTCCTAATTTGGCAAAAAACAGGCAAAAACTCCATGAGAAAACAGTGCAAAAGTTTCCCTCCTTGCGCCCATCGCACCCCAGCAGTGTACTGGGTGAGATGCATACTGACTGGCCAATGGCCAGGCTAGTATGCATTCACCTTTCGATATAGGAAGGGTGCGATGGAGCCAGGGCGAATTTTTCTAACCCCAAGGGCTCAGAAAAACAGGGAAACATGCTCATAATTCAAAGAGGAAGGAATGCAACTGAAGAGCTCATGTTTAGCTCTTACCTGGTCCAGACGGCGCCGAGAATCATCCACAGAATCTCCCGGAATCAGCTAGTGCAAATAAGGGGGGAAAAGCACCTCTAGAGCTCCAACAGACCAAGTTCAAATGAAATGGTAAAATGAGAGGTAAAAGTCACTTTTAAATTACTATTCACGTAATTCGAGTAAGGTATTAGTGTTTTAACTCATTTTTAGGCATGTGTTTTCATTTCTAATTGGTTTGCTGAAGCAATTGAGCAGGTAGTATGACCATTGAAAGAACAAAGTGCTAACGGTGAATCAAACAATCAATGACCATTATCACGAGCAGTTTTTATGTAAAGTTCAAGCTTGTTAAAAATTAAACCTAAGCAATGAGCAAATGTTTCCCCCA
>APFE031601581.1:52605-92604 GCA_000404065.3 Pinus taeda | reverse complement strand
CTCATACCTTCTACCATACCTTTACCATGAAGTATTCAAAGGCCCTTCTCTCCAATATGTCTAAGCCTTTGATGCCACAACATGGTATTCTCTCCACAGACCACTAGACTTTCTACTCCACTTTTTGGAACCACAGACTTGTTGCACCCATCAACAATAGTGCTACCTTGCAGCTTGTACAGAGTTCCAATCCAAACTCACTGCATCAATAATAGTGCTCCTCGAACCATCTTGTAGGTATCCTTCTCAAACACTCCTTTTACACCTACCTCATCCAACTTGCTTACAGAAATCATATTTCTGGCCAATGTAAGAATATGCATAACACCCGGAATTGTTCTAACCCTTCCACCTTGCAACTTCAACTTTACTTTTTTGCGGCCAACGATTCTAGCCTTCTTATCATCCCCTAAGAAGACATCACCACCATTTTATTTCTCATACTCATAGAACCACTCTCTATGGGGAGTGCAGTGAAAGGATGCACCTGAGTCAATCAACCGTGCCTCATGATCTACATGTGTACTTGAAGAAGCCAAGTACACATCCCCACCTTCATCTGAGGTGGTTATTGCCTCTGTAGAAGGAGCATCATCAGATCCCTTTCCTTTGTCAAGAGCTTTAGATTTACATTCCCTTTCGTAGTGCCCTTCCTTTCTGCATTTCCAACACACCACCTTTACAGGTTTTCCTGGATATTTAGATCTCCCTCTAGATTTAGATCTCCCACTCGATGACTTATTTTTGTTTCTGTTCGGAGGTTGTCCTTGTACAGACAAGGCAAACCCATTCTAGCTCTCCATATTTTTCCATCTCATCTCCTCCATCAGCAAGGATGAGACTATTTCATAAAAATGCAAGGTAGTTGCATTGCTACCTATTGCAATAACCAGACTATCCCACGAATCTGGTAGAGAACACAAAAAACTGATGCACTTATCTTTATTTGAAATTTTAATATCAACAGATGCTAACTGAATTACCATAGTATTAAATGCATTCAGATAATCTATCTCCAAGTTTCCATCCTTCATCCTCAGGTTATATAGCTTTTTCTGCAAGAACAATTTATTCACTAGAGACTTAGATTGGTACAAAGTCCCTAACTTGTCCCACAAAGCCTTTGCCATAACTTCCCCTGATACATTCAACAATAATGAATCTAAGACACATAATTGTATTGTGCTCTTTTCCTTCCGATCCAACTTCTTCCATTCTTCATCGGACACTCCCGTTGGTTTAGTACCCGGATCTATCGTGATCCACTGATCTTTATCCAGCAACAAATCCTCCATCTTGAGTTCCCACAACTCAAAACTCTAATGATTAAATTTCTTAATCTCTATCTTTCTATTGCTCACCATCTTCTTTCACCATCAGAATCGATCCCACAGATCTCCCACTAAATAGGGTCTACCATAGGCCCGAGCGAAACCCCTCAGCAACAAATGCGTCCCCTTGAAGCCAAAACAACTCTGATACCAAATGTAGGTTTTAACCCCGTACAGAAATTACCTGCATACAAAATCTAAAACACATGAAATAAACAATGCTAGAGCATAACACATAAAACACATATACAAAAATTTTCCCCTAGATCCCAAAACTGGGACTACCAGCTTGATTTTTTATTATGTTCCTTTCA
Source organism: Pinus taeda (assembly GCA_000404065.3). Lineage (NCBI taxonomy): Eukaryota > Viridiplantae > Streptophyta > Pinopsida > Pinales > Pinaceae > Pinus > Pinus taeda. The sequence continues at coordinate 90,959 of APFE031601581.1, read as the reverse complement.
ATGTTACAATACATATTAATACATGCCTAAGAATCCAATACCATAGACCAAAAAACCATCAAGTCCAATACCATGGACGGAAAACCATCGCATCCAAAAAAAATGTGCGAAAATCATGCACAAAACCATAGGTGGGTCCACCCATCTGATCATAGGTTCCAAAACCAAAATTTTCTGGAGTGTCGCCCCGGACCCCATAAAGTGGGGTTACGGGTACCCCTCAAACCCACAAGTTTAGTATAGTGTGATCCTTCAGCAGGATCGAGGGGTACTATTACGTGCACTAATTTCTTCTCAAAGATCATCTATCACTTCTTTATATTGATTACCCCATTCATATTTGTAGCCCAGTCAATTCCCAGAAGTGTAGGATAGGGATTGTTGTCATCCACTATGTCTATTACTTCAAAATCAGCCAGCGCGCTCGCTTCCTCAATATCCATGGTCACCCCTCGCAACTACCCCATGAGGATGATCTTCTACTGATGCGCCATCCTTAGCTGAATCAGAGACCACTGCAGCATAGGTCTCCCCATTCACTCCCAAGTTTGTTTTGGTAGCACATTCGCATCTAACCCCAGGTCCAAAATGACCTAATCCATTTCATACTTTCTTATCTATGCAGTCAGTCTCATCTCACATCCTGTTCTTGTTTTATGTTTACCAATCTTTCATACTACGCACAACTCACCCGACGTGGTTCCCGCACATCTAATGATGAGCTCATGTAACCATTTCATATCCTTACTATCGCGCAATAACTTCATACAAGTTTCTAGTAAAGTTGTGAGCATAGAGGGGTCCATCTCCTGCTCAAGCTTATCATTACTTCCTGAAGTGGAGGCCTTAGCGAAGCTCTTCTTAGCTTCCATGAAGGTTTCATGTGCATGCTCCAAATCAAACTCAACCTCCTTCGTCAGAGATATGCAAACCCATGTACTGTCTTCTGGCTATTTCCTCTTGTCATTTCTTATCGCGATTCCACTTCTGAGCACTATATTTAGGTTTGGATCTTCCTCACGTAGCTCAGACCTCATCATCTACAGGGTCTGAGTCGAAGGAGGTGGTAGCACCCCCTTGTCACGTATCCTAGCTATCAGCATAGGAAATTCTTATGTTTCATGATCAAACAGTGTGAAATACTTGCACAACAGACACGTTGGATTAGTGCAATCGCGGGTATAGTGTCATGGTCCTTTGCAATTGTAGTAAATCAACTATCCTCAACCTCTACTAGGTCCTCCTCGGCCTCGGCCTCATCTACATCCCTGAAATCCTATTTGCGCCATCCCTACATTCTGGTCAAGGGGTCGTGTTTCATCCTAAACCCTATAGGTGGGAGTTCTATCCATCATCAATTCATAGCTCCTACAAGTATGCTCATCATGTCCTACCGACCTACAAAAGTTGCAGAACAGTTGTTGCGATGATTATACATACTTATGTAGCAAGTGACATTTATCTATGGCATGTTTTCCAGCTACCTGATAGATATCGCACCATAATGCAAGCCCCACGCTAGGTCCTTCTTAAGCTTATGGCCTTAAAGGCATCGATCCTCCTCCTGCAATGTAGTTTGCAAAGACCGAGTAATGGTCTTTGTCATGACCCTGACTCTTGCATTTCAAGTACCATAACTCCTCACGTACCTCTGTTTGAACCTTCCTGTCCTGCTTTAGAATTTTCATCTCAAGGCACAGATTCTTCAGCTGCACATGGATTTGCTGAACTCCTAGATTAGGATCTTGGATCAGTGTTTCATGTAGTCTCATGACAATTTCTGAGGCCTCTTCTTGAGTTGTTATCTTCTACTGTGACAACGTACTCCTTAAGTGTGGTAGTAGCGAAGCCACAAACCACTCGTGATGTTGTCCATCTGTCAAATTCATGTTGGCTTCATAGATTGTACATTTCAGCCCCTGATCTAGTTCCCAAGACATCTCACCTAGCTTCATTTTGATCTCTTTGAATCCCACAATTGAGTGCACCTCAGATTTAGTCCTACTAAATTCCCTATTTAGTGTTGCCTGGATGTCTGCTACTCTAGCATTTGGGTTATCATTAGAGTACTTAATATACCAGGTTAGTGCACAATCTTACAGAGCACTAACCAGTGTCACCTTATTTATATGATCATTTATAACACCTTGATCTTCCCATACAACCCTCACAATGAACCAAAATTGGTTTGGGTCCTCATTTTCGAAGCCTTTGAACAAAGGAAACTTAACTGTATTTTCCATATTGAACCACAGTGGAGGTGGAAGTGGTACGCGTGAAGTTGGAGGTGGTGTGGGCGGGCGTGGTATTCATGGGAATCCTTGTCGTATTAACTTAATAGCACTTCACGAACAAACCTTTGCTATCCCTTCTTCATCACCTCGCAAAGGTGAAATCAAGGGATTATACTCTAAACCCTTTTTCCCTTCATTCTTGTAAGTTTTTCTACTTTGCGTAGTTTCGAACATCAAGGTAGTTGCATAACCCATTTTTTGCACAATAAAATTTTAATCTAAGCATTCAAAAATTTTATGTACTTACCTCGCGGTCCTTTGAAAAAGCATTTCTCTGCCTCACTGTAGTTGACTGAGGTTTCAACAACGAATTTAGTCACAAATCCTATTATGACATGATCAAGCCAATGATCGACAGCGTGGGTGATCTTATCCTCTGATGCTTCCAACATTCGCACTAGCTCCAAGGTCCACTCAATAGAACCGCCAAGTTTCCACCTTCCTTGGCTATCTGCTAGCTTCGCGATCCACTCATATAGTTCAATAATGATGGAGAAGAAAAATATCTCGTGGATATATGTATATAGGTATCTGTCCAACCATTATTCTTTTGTCGGTCATGGGTTTCTATTCTCTTGTGCTACAAATTTGTGGATCTTTCTATCCAACTAGTCTCCAATCTCCTTCTGAGTTGGATTCTAGTGATATGATGTTACACATCTCTTATGTAGATTCTTATCCTGGAAATAGAACCATTTGTTGGCTTAAGGGGGCCTCACCTAGGTTCAACATTAATTAGCAAACAAATTCCTACACTGTTGTCCATTTTGGCATCAGCCCACAGAGCGCCGACCGAAGTCTCACCTGAGGCAGTATGGGGGGATGTTGGAACCAAGTTTCCACACCTTGAGATGCTTGTGATGTCTTCTTATTTCTTCTATCCCTGCCTTCACGTAGGTGATCTCGCTCTAGGGCTTGTAAGACAAACCCTCTATTCCGTCTTTCAATACCTTTGCAAAAGTATAGAATCGACCTTCGTGTAGCCCTAACCTGTGGCTCAGGTTTCTTTGTGTTGCCACCATGCATATTCCTCACTTATCCTAAGTGATTTTATTATCTTGCTGAATACTTAAAGTTATCATTGCGTAGTCATATATTCGTACTTTCATTTAATTATTCAATGTAATTGCATTCATTCACGCATCATATAAGTGTAATAAATTAAATTCATACATAATATATTCAAACTCATCAACAGAACAAAGACACAAAAATTGCAGAATAACTCCTTTTATTAATATCTCCCAAGTGTTTACAAACTCTGTCCACCCTATGCAGATGGTTGTAGGGGTCCACTCACTCAGCTGTGGATTTCAACCCTAGGCCTCTACGCGCTCAGCTGCAGAGCCTCTAGCTACGCTACAACCCAAGACTTAGATTTCTTTCTCTAATGCTATGACTCCCTTACATGTTGTGTCTTAGATATTTTTATACAATTCCATGGTCCGCGGACCATGGGTAGATCTCTTACAACCAACTTTACTTTACAAAACTAAGGGTGGAGTACCCTTTATGACACATAACACCTTTACACTCCGCAACCACAAAATGCAGAGTCTTTACAGTAATATTACAAAAAATTACTTAAGCATGGGCTTTTAGTCCCAAAACTGCCCTGGGGGGATCCCGCTCCCAACAATGAGTCATCACTAAGTTGATGAAGAAGTGTTAAATTCATGTAGATATGTTTCTCCATTCTAATGTGTTTGGAAAAATAGGTCTTCATGTTCTTTACTTGATACAGTGGTGTTTTTCTCTTATGATGATGATTTTGATGATGTAGAAGAGTTGGAGAAATCTTGATAGGCTTTGTAGAGCTTTCTAGAGGGTTTTAGGATCTTACAGGCATAGCACAAGTTTTGGCCTATTAAGTGCATTGCCATTGCAAGTTTCAGCCCAAAACGTGCACTTCTAGTGTAGGTTTCAGCCCAAAAAGTGCACATTTCCAGTGCAGGTTTCAGCCTAAATCTGTGAGTGCAAGTTTAAACCCAGACAGTGTGCTACACTTTGTTCAATGAATTTTCCGCATTATCGACACACCTCCAATATTTAAGTGTTTTTTGGGAGGTTTTTTTTGCAATTTTTAAATGAAAAAGGTAAAAAAATGTTAAAAATCATATAGAAGGTGATTAAGTCAAAGATGAGGAGGTTTACTGATGAATATTGATTGCACCCACCATTAATTATAAAATCATGGAGTGTGAAGAAGAGGAGGATGGATTGAGAGAGAGTGTATGCTACACGTTTTGAGTTAGAGAGCATAGCATATCTTATTCTTGGAACATATTTCATAGGATGATGGAGATACAATAGATCAACATGTCTAATCTATTTTTGTTTTAGATTGTGGCTCCCATTTTCTCGTAATATGGAGAGGAAAAGTATTGATGCAGTTGTTGCAGTTTTACGTCCGAGTTTATTCTATTGATGCATTTGTGTTGTAGGGGTTTTATTGGAGAGTCTAATGTTGTGGCTTTAGTATGAGTTTTGTATGGTTGCATGATTTTTTGTCATGGCTGAGTGTGTAGATCATATTTCCATTATATGCTACTATAAGGTTTGATTTTGCTGAGTATGTTTTGGATGAGTTTTTTGCTGTAGAGTTTGGTCTTTATGAGAAAATTATTTTTAGTTGATGGGCTGATATATTTATTGAGATTGTGATATAGATTTTATGTTGGATAGATCATATTCAGTGTTGGATATATGAGCAAATTGTTTTACTGGGGCTATTGTGAAAATGGGATGAAACAAGGCCCATAATGTTTGTATGAGTTTGTAGCGTGTATCTAGTGTGAAATATTATGAAACATGGTCTACAGGAGAGCTTGATGGTTGGTGATTTCAATGCGATGAGAGGTGTCTTGCATATTTAGGGTGTAGAAACATCCTTCAAGTAGTGATGTAAGAACATGGGTGTGGTGGATTCCATCCAGTGGTGGTTATTTAGTCTAGTGGTGGTTGGGTGATGCTTCTTAGGAATAGTGGCTTCCAGCAAGTGGTGGCCTGCAAAGTTCTTCATTGTTGTTGTCTAGAGTGAGTGTTGGCTTACATGATTATAAATTTGTGGCTTGCAAATTGGTGGTGGCTAGTGAATCAGATGTAAATAAATTTTACATAATAGAAGATATGATGATGAAGACTATCTACAGATGGTGGTTTTTACCCTTGTGGTTTATGCTATACGGGAATAGTGTCCATACAGATGCTGCTATTCCCACTAAGATGTGTGGCTATCTTAGAAACAAACAAGCAAAGTCTACTATTGATTCCTTTTATGAAAATAGATGAGAGGAGAATCAAGAGGGCCAACCTGAGTCTTGCGCTCGATTCCCCCTCCTTCTTGATAGGGTTTTGCTGCTCACTCTTTGTCTACTTAGCTTCAAAAGGACCTGTAGAATCATAACAACATAATACTATGCAAGAAAAAAGGATCTAAATTCATAGATAATGCAGGATCAGATGTACATTAACCATATACAATCATATAAACAAGTACACCAGCATATGGAAGGAAACAAGAATAACTTTATTCAGATAAAAAGTAGCAAGAGGATTACAACCATGAGCAGCTCTGACCCAGCATCATCCTCCATCTAAGAAGCCCTTTTTTCACCTCAAGCAAAGAAAAATCACCCAACACTGTGAATCTACACCAGAATACCAACAACACTTCTCTATAGATTACAAAATTCCACCCCCTGGATCTCTGTGAAGAGGGATCCATATATAGATGATTACAGAGAGGTGAGTCATCTTTTGGGATCTTGATTAGTGTCTTCCCTCTGATAGTTCCTGCTTCCACTTGGAGAATGAAGATCTCTTACTCATCCCTAGTTGAAAATGGAGTGGCAAGTGTCAGAGGGGAAGCTTATGGAAGATTCCATGATCTTCCACCTCGCATTTTGGTCTCTGCCATTTGTCCATTCCTGACCATCGCACCCTACAGTGGAGAAAAATAGTATGCATCGCACCCTATTCATTGGGAAGGTGATATGCATCGCACCCTCTCCATGGGGCTTTTAGTATGGTCCAGTTTTGACCATTTATGAGCATTTTTCAGTGGAGAACTTCTGGGAGATGATGTAATCAGCTGACCTTGTTCCTTTAGGCAGTGAAGCAACCTTTTTAGGGACTTAATAGCCCTCAGTGTATGGACATTTTTGATTGGGGTTGAAGTGCCCAAAAATGTCTATAATAGTTTCCACCTCACATCTAGCGTCCTCATGTGTATTATTGATGTGTTTTGATTATTGTTGCTCATGGTTATTTGCATTGATGTTCTAATGTTCCTTTTTCTCATATGATTATGTGTTGATCTACCAGTGTGATGTTGGTTATTTTATGCATGAATCAAGTTTTGTGAAAAGAAAAGATAAAATTGGAAACAATATATCATAATTCACACTACTGATTCACCAACCCAGTAGTGCTCAAGGTTTCTAACACTTGGTTTGGACAACAGCCTCTTTGGGCCTTGTTATATGTGATGTGAAAATATTATGACAGAGATATCAAGGAGATTATGATAAATATGTGTACAATTCTTTTTGGAAGCTATTTGTTTGGCTCTTGCATATGTTACACATGATATAACATGCACCAAATGTTCCTAGTGATGAAATGTTATTTTTCCTAATGAAACTCCATATTCTAGTAGTAGGTAATTGTTGAGGGTTTGTAGCTAGGGCATCAAATTTTTACCTCTTTGAGGAAAAATTTGGCCATTCTAACACATCTATGACTTTGTTGTACTATCCAACAACCCCCATTTTAATGTATTATAAATTTCCTTTGTAATTTATTATATTAAAATAGGGACCCTTCATCTTAAAAAATCTTATAATTTAAGTTTAATACTTAGGATTTTTAATTAAAAACCAAATATTAAACTCTGATTATCCCAAAAAACCAAATTAAATAGCCCCCCGAACACAAAATATACTTAGGCTTAAGTATTAAACATTATGGGTTATTTAAAAAAAATGGATATCTTTAAGATTCTCGAAGGTTGAAGCTTTACAAACTTTAACACTCTGTCATACCCCACATCGTAAGTTTCATAAGGAAAAGACCACTTTGCCAACTCCATGACGATTGTGATAAAAACTGGACTCGGTGGGAAAAGTAACTTCATTTCATTAAAACCCTGTGTCTATGCAATCGTAATAACCATTTCCGAAGTCCTGTTACCTATCTCTTTTGTGATTTGCAATTACTCTGGACCTAAATGTATTATCCATTGCAATCCATAAAATCCCACGTTCGAGGCTATAAAAAAAGTTTAAAAGTTAAGTCCAACCCTGCTCCAAACACTGATTGCGATATGCGATAAGACCCAGACCCGCTTGGATTATACACTGCAATTTATATTAATATCACATCTGGGGCTTACACCACAATTGCAAAGTTTAAAAAAAATCATGCCTCATCCCAATGTCAATTGTGATATCCATCCCAACACCAATTGTCATATGATGTCAACAATGATGTCACATTCAAGTCATCCCCAATGTCACGGATGATGTCATCCTCCACATCACCTACCACATCACTTGTCAACTGTCACCTGTCACATCATAGTGACATCACCATGACATCATCCTTGACATCACCCTTGGATCTTGAAATCACAAGTTTTAAAGGGACATGGCTTATAATAAAGCCTTCACACCAACCAATTTGATAGTTGTGATTAAACTTGGACCTGAAGGGATTATTCACTCCATTTCATAAATCCCCCACGTCTGTACAATCAAAAGAATCATAATCTTAAAAAAATTTCATACCGATTGCGATTTGCAATAAGCCCCGGACTCGATAAAAATTATATTTTGATTCATAAAATATCGCATCTACAATTATTAAAGTTCTTTTAGCCATATCACTTTTTCCAAAGACTCCTACTAAAACTGCTTGCGATATGCGATAAGCCTCAGACCCGATAGAATTATACACTACAATTCATTTAATCCTTACATCCGCGGCAATCACAAATAACAAAGGATCAACGTATCATTGCCTCCTCTTCCCATTCCGATTGTGATTGCGATATATCTTAAGAAGCCCCCCTTTGAATTTTATTTAGAATTCCCCAAACTCTGATTTCTGAGTGCGATAGAATGTAAACTTCACCTCCTCACTCTGCATTCCTCTCCATGATGTATGTGTCGAGATTTATTGCGCTTTACATTTTTTCTGATTTCCTACAAAATGTGATTTGTTTCAAATAAAATTTTCTTATCATATAATTTATGTTTACCTCATCGATTCATGTTTTCTGTGTTCAGGTTCATGAAAGAGGGAGACAGTTGTGCTGATAAGTGGCATATAAGTTCAAACATGAAGACACACATTTAGAGAATTTAGTGGAACAAACAAAGTTGATGAAGACAACAAATCACATTCGAAAATTTCCACCAAAAATTGTTTTTCTTTAAGCATTGTTGAAGGAATCTATTTAAATGACCTCAACGCTCTGCACAATAGATTCAATTGTTTCTGGTATTTAATCTTACTCGTTGTACGAAATAAAGGTCACAAATTTTATGAAGAAAGTCTAGAAATTTCGCACTACTATACTTTCATGTTTTTATCAATAGAACGACTGGAACATTGTTTAGGAATTTTCATAAAGAATTTCAAGATGTTGCACTTTTGTACTCCTGATATCATCTTCATGGGAAGGAATAAACTATTGCTATTTCCTTTGTGTGCTGAGCAACGTGTATCTGGTATTTCTATCTTTGTGCCTTTGTTTTGTTCGTGAATAAATAGTGAAATTATCTTTTCATATTTCTTATTACATGGTATTTTTACTCTTCTCTGCAATTCATGAATTCTTAAAGACGTTATTGTATAAAGGATTTAAATTTGTACGATAGAGGAGAAAACTCAGATCTGAAGGATTATGGAGGATTTTCTTTTGCATTCTGAATTATGTTTTGATGGGTAGAGTTCGTACTATTACAACTTGAGTTTAAAAGCAAAAGTTCATGCATTGTAAAAGATTATTGCAGACTAGAACCAGAAAAATGCATTCAATAAATTAGTATTTTTAATACTATTGTTTTAAATACTAGTTTAATTTTATAATTGTAGAAATGTGTCATTTTATTCATATTTCTGCACTATTATCAGTCTGAATAATTTGTCTCAATCATATGTTATTATTTATCTCTGCTCTTATGTGTTGAATTCTGATTTATGAGTAACTATTCACTCAAAAATATGTCTTTTAATATCGATTTATCAAATAATGATATGTTGTGAACTATTTCCTCATATTCTTGTTTAATCATTCGAACTATTGATTTAACAATCAATATCATTTTGTGAACTACTTCCTAAATTTTATTGGTTGATTATTTTAGTTAAGAGGTCTATAAATAGAATATGTTTCGGTATTCGTAATGTCAGTTAATTTAACTATTTAGTTAGCTTGATATTCATTATAAGCCAAACATATTTAAATCCCAAATTAATTAAATATCTTGCTCTCGGTTGGGTTAGATCTAGATCTACTTAATTGAGATAGGATTAGAATTTAGTTCCTTTTTCTTTTTTTTAGAATTAATTTGCATTTAGATTAATTCTACATTTCTAGAAGTCCTCTTTTGAGGCAAAACTTTAGATTGGTTTGGTTGTTCTAGAAAAAAACTTAAGGGTCATTTTTCTTAACAGATCAACTTAAATAATTGATCGGATATCCCTAGCTATTAGCAATTAGAGATATATTTAAAGCTGATAGTGGTTGGGAGAAGGTAACTGGACCTAATTGAACCAGCTGGAGCCACTACTCCAAAAGGAAAAGGAATTGTTTTAAGGTCTAGCCCGGGTGGTTATCTCCAATGTTGTGGCAATGATTTTAGAGGACTCAACATTTTTTGCACTAGGAGGGCCTTGAATTAGTCATTTGTTTAAATTTTTCATATCATTTTTAACTAATCATGTCTCCCATATGCATTCCTACACTTGGTCATGGATTCAGTTCACCTAAACCTACACAATGCATGCCCAAGAAGTAGATTGAGTCCTTGTCACAATTAAAGTTCGATGGTGAAAGGAATACTTTTGCATTAGATCATATTGCTGGTTTTTTTAATAGATTTAAATCTTTTAATATAAACGTTGATAATGAGATCTACAGAAGTTTGACTCTCACATTCAGAGGACGGACCTACAAATGGTTCTTGGTGCTTCCCAACAAGTTGATTCATTCATGGAAACATTTTTGCCAGGTATTTGTCAAAGCACATCAAAATTATAGTTACAATAGTTTGTGTTTAGAATTAGATAATCTTTACATGTGATCATGAATCTTTAGATGATTTTTATAATAGATTTTGGTCATTTTGTTGTAGATTTCATTTAGATGATTTTCCTTCAACTAAATATTTAATTGAATGTTTCACCTCTCTTATTTATTCCCACACTGAAAATAATGAAGCAATTAATGAAGAACAAGATATATATAATTCATTAACTATTCTTGAATCACCAAACGATTTTAGGGAACTCAAACCTTAAATTGTAATTAAATCACAACATTCTTCTTTACAAAATTTCAATTCTCATTTTCTGATTTCTGAAACAAATATTTCCAATACAAATACAAAATCTGAAAATGTTATTGCAACAATTTTTTATGATGCATGTGATCAATTAGTAGTTCCATTAAAATATAATCTACAACTTGACTTAGATAATGAAAATATTAATTTATCTTCTTTCAAGGAAAATTCAGAACATGTTTCTCTAATTGAAAGAACTTCCTCAAACCTATATTATAATACGGCAAGTTATATAAACGATTCATTTAAGCCATCATTATATTATGGAATGCATTATTTTCTTTATCCTGATGTCTTTTTAAATCATAGTATAGTTAATAATGATCACGCTAATCTATTAGTTGACAATTTTCCTAGTTCTTGTTATGAAAATTCTACATCTAGTAATCATTTGAATGATAATCCTTTAATTGCAAAATCTTCTTCTTTTGTATTTTCTGATTCTGTTATTTCAGATGATTCATTTGATTTTCATAAGAAGAAGGTAATTTATGCTAATTATCATGATGATGATGACAAAGAATAACATCTTGTACAAACTGCACCAATTTTGAAAATTGATTTATTTTGTGAAGATTCACATGCTTTAATTTTGTCTCTTGAACACAAACTTAGTTTTGAGAATTTTGATGAGTTAATTTTGTGAGTTTCTAATGTATTTCATTCTGATTCTCTTTTAGAAATTCATATTTTTAAAATTTCCAGGGAATGTCCTTTTAGTGGCAATTCATTGACTGAAAACCACAATAGGTTCCAAAATTGTGTTGTAAACTTATTTTGTAATTTTAGTTTTCATAACAAGCTAATTGTTTTTCCATCCTTTTGTTTTATTTTCTTTTCTTTTTGAAAGCATGTTAAATCTCTCAATATTTAATATCATCGATATTTATTAAGAGAAAATGATGAATCGGTTTATCATAATCCTGAATATAAAAAATTATTTGGTTTCCAATTTAATTAGACATTCAGAAATTCATTACAATCATTTTATCATCGGTCAAATTTAAATGTTGAGAGTGTTCTTCCTTCACAACATGCTTTTCCATCATCTCCTTTGGAAAATTTTCATTATCTAACAAATATTCATCCCGTCTTTGATGATCACATTGATATTCATTTAGAGCATGCTTTCCGAAAAGGATGGTTTTCTAACAGTTTAATTGTAAATAAACTTAGTTTTGTACATAATTTTACCTTAGATGTAAAAAATAGATTATTTCATTTTGACTGTTTTCCTTAAATGGTTACTAACGTTTGACTTGTACATACAAGTAGGTAATAAAACGATATAATGGTTACATTGGGAATATGATTATACATAATCATGTTTCCTTCATTAAGTTAGAATTAAGAGTAGATTAGTTTAGATTGGATTCAATAAATAATCATTTTGAGTTAATTTCCTTGCATTGGAGAAAGTCATATCTTTCCGGTAATATTAAAAGAAATTCTTCAATGGTAAGTCTCTTATACTCACTTTCATCCACTTCTTTACATTTTAGATTTAGTTTGTTTTCTTGTTTTCTTCTGATATATAACTCTCTATTGCAGCTCTTCACAAACATTTTTACACCTTCACCAGATCAAAATTGCGAGCTTAAATAGGAAGTAACGTTATTTCATCGAATCAACCAAAATGGGGAAGTTCTAAACCTTAATATTTTTCTTCAAAAGAATTACTCTGATTAGAAAATGGTTAAAACACTTTTTACAAGTTCTTCTTTTGAAAAGGATAAATAAATAAAAAATTTCCTTATTCAAACTAAATTCTTCTAACTTTGCAAATTCGATTTATCTAGATTTCGACATAAGAATACATGTTCTCTTCATTATCTTTTTCCTCTTTTGTTAAGAAATTTGTATAAACAATTTTGTAAAGTTTTCCTTTTATATTTGGTTTTGAGTCATTTTGTCATCATACTTATGAATGGTTATATCTTGAGAATTCAACATCTCTTGAAAACCATTTTATGATTTTTCAATTTGAAAGTAGGAATTTTTTAGGAAGTGGTTATGAAAATTAAAAATTAGATAAAAAAATTAATAACTTTGAAAACATTTTCCATTAAGTTATAAAATATTTAAAAACCTCAAAAAATTATATCCTTTTACTCTAGTTTCAGTAGAAAAGGTTATCCTTAAAAAAGTGAAGACCATCTTACGACTTAAAACTTTCCACTCAAATTTGTCATCCAAAATCTTTAAGGAGTCAATAGTCCTCCCCATCCATTAAAAAGGGAATTTTTAGAGTGTAATTCTAAAATATAAAAAATCTAAAAAGATAAGAGGTCTCATCACGAGCCTACTTACCATGTTCATAGGCAACCAATTTAATTAACATTACCACATTGAACACCAGATCAAGGTAATGGCTTATAATTTTTAATTATAACGAAAAGGGTCTCATCATGAGACAACTTGTTCAATTTTGATTATTAACAGTGAATGGAATTGTCGCTATCTATGCACCAAACTAGGATCATGGCCTTTTAGCACAAAAAAAAAGGAAACTAAAAATTACCTCTAATTATTGCACTATTAAATGGATGGGATACTGGATTGTTGTTGGTTTAAAAGGTAACCTCGTCGAGGCTATGAATGCCTGCTGGCAGTAGTGGCTCTACCTATGACAAACAACTACATTTTAAAACGAAGTCCTAAAAGGCCCCCTACTTTATTTGTATAAACTGATTAATGACTGATACAAGTATAGGTGCTTTTTCATTCAAAAAAGGTTTTTAAAAGAGGTTGCAAGTTAATGACTTGTATAGTCAGAGTAATTTTATTTATTTAGATGTTTCGAAAAGCAATTTTTACTTCTTAAAATATTTTTACTGAATTTTTGGGAAATTTTCATTTATCAGAGATAGCTGGTTCTTCGAGTGAATCGCCATTTGTTTTACTGTCCAACAACCCCATTTTAATGTATTATAAATTTCCTATGAAATTTATTATATTAAAATAGGGACCCTTCATCTTAAAAAATATTATAATTAAAGTTTAATACATAGGCTTTTTAATTAAAACCCAAATATGAAACTTTGATTATCCCAAAAAACCTAATTAAATAGCCCCTGAGACACAAACTATACTTAGGCTTAAGTATTAAACATTATGGGGTTATTTAAAAAAAAAAAAAATAGTATACAATTTGGATCAATCAGATTGGTCAACAAATGAAGCTTGGGTGTGCATTTTATCGATGAAATGTTATTTTCTTCATGAAGCTCCATATTCTAATAGTAGGTAATTTTTGAAGGTTGGTAGCTAAGGCATCAACTTTTGACCTCCTCGAGGACAAATTTAACCAATATAAGGCATCTAGCACTTCATATCCCAAAGGAATAGGAACTAGTACAAGGATTTCGGTTATCAAAATCCTTTTTATCCATATTTTCTCCTCCAAAATTTCAGTCCCCTAAAGATAGGGTGGAAATTGAGGGCTTATAGCAAAATTTTAGGAAGGTGATTGTTTGGGAATCAAAAGGTCCAAACATTAAGCTCAGGTTTAGGCTACTTATGCTCCATGCTTTTTGGGAATTTGCCTCAGTTTCATCCACAAAATCTCTTGCCCTAGGTGCTACTCTAAAAGGGAAAAGCTAGGCCTTTGTCACCTTGATGACTTATTTGAGGGTTGTGTGAGCCTTGTATTCGTTGGAATAAATGTCAAGAAACCATTTCTTCCTCCTTGGCCTAGTGAGTACCTTAGAATAATTTCTTCCTGCGATTATTCATAAAACCCTAGGTCTAGCAAAAGTCTTTCTTAAGTCTCTTAAAGAGAAGAAAATCCTTTTGGAAGTGCTAAATCATCACATAAAACTTCTTTTAGAGGTCCTACCTCATCTCCTAGAGTCTCGACCTTAGGAATACCTATTATCATAATCATATCTAAAACCCTAAGGCTTGGTCTCTCCTTCTTAAAGCTTTTCTTGGAGAGTCTGTTTGCTTCCTTAAAGCATTGAGCCACTATTGTGTCTCTCCTTGAATGAGATTGCTGGAATCACTTCATACCTAAATCATTGATCTATCCATTCTAAGTGATCCTCTTCACACCAAGACTCCTCCCATTGGTGAAAGTCCATAAAAAGCATGGGAGCTTTACTAAAGTGACAATGGGTCATTGTCCCATTGTTGTCACTTAGTCTAGTAGTTGTCCCTTAGGTTTTCCCTTCCTTAGGGCCTTGCTAGATTGTGTGGTAATAGGAACAATTTCATTGATATGGTGGGAAAAATTCCACCACTATGTTACCATAGGAGGATTCCATTTATCCTATCATGTTACAACCATATTCCAACCAATTTTACAATCAGAATGTACAATATTTTCCATTAGCTAAATATGTCAAACAATCCAAGCAAAAGAATGCAATATCAAAATTTTCCATCTGCAACAGAATGGTTAGAATTTGAAGATCCTGGATATTCGAGACCCACGTTGAGGTAGAGGAACCTATTCTTTTATTTCCATGTCTGCGCCTATGAACAGTGAAAATATTCATAGAGGAGAAAGAAAGAATATGTTGAAATAAGGAATTACTAATAGGGGGGTGAATTACTAATTATGAAAATATTTTCCTTCTTCCTATTATGCTTACAATCCCTTCTTATATTCTTTTACTTGTGAGAGAATTCATTCACAAAAGCAGTGAACCAACAATATTTCAAACACACATGTTCATACAACAATCACATGAGAAACACACACATTTGAAACAATGTCTTTGACATGGAAACCTAGAGGAAAAAACCACCAAATTTGTTGTTTGTTTATGATGTAAATTAAGCACCCACTTAATTACATTTTGTTTTTTTGTGAGCACCTACTCACAGGAGGCACCGATCCCCTTTGGTTAGCAAGCACCAACTTTCCAAGAGGCACCAACCTCTTCAATGTGTAGGCACCAAATTGATCTTGCCATTGTTATATTATTTCATATAATTTTCAAACTGAAAATAGAGGCATACAATATTACAAGTAAAATACCAAAACGAATTTTTTCATATTCAATTTTTGCACTCTGGTTTTTGTGCTCACACGAAACATATATTTTATTATTGATCACATCAACAATTCCTCTACGCTCTACTTCCTCTCTCAAGAGATCTTTGTTGACTTCTCTTCAGCACTACCCTCACACTTATCCACACAACACTCTCGTTGCACTTGTTGTTATAATAAATAGTCTTCTCCTTGGCGCTTCGACCTGTCTGTCTCAATACACACCTCTCACAACACAACACTCTTGAAATTAGCTCAACTTCCCCATCTTCTCCATTGCAAGAAATAGTTTTGTTCCATTGAAGCATTTTGTGCAAGGTAGTCTTTCCTATCTATCCTTTAGCTGCCTAAATGTACTTATGCATGGCTTCCCTTACCATTGTTTCATCTCCTAGTAGTTTCTTTTCATAGTACAAAAAAAGATATGGACCTTGCAATTATTTATCGTCTTCCTGCGTAGAGATCCATGAAGAGAAATTAATTCTTAGGTGACTTACACACTCCCATGAGAGTCCCTTTCTCATTTATCGCTCCATAGATCTTGACAATTCACAAAGGTGAATGCTCTATTCTCATTTATCACAACCATTTGTGCATGCGAAGAAGTTGTTTGCTTCCTTCATTCTCCCAAATTTGTCTTTTCTCGCAATGTCATCCTTGATTTCTTTTCACAGAGTCTTCTGTAGGCTTAGCTCTTTTCAACGATCAACTCCTCTGAGCCTGCATTTAATTTCACAACTACTGACACATACATCCTTTAACTCATTGTACTCCATCATTAGAGAAATCCACATCATAACTTCACAAAGGTGGAATGTTACGATATTTATCAACCCCAATATCCTTAGCTCCTATGAAACTTAGCTCCATTAGAATTTCTCCTCCATGGGATTGAGAGTTGTGACCTGCGACTTAACTTTTAAGGTTGAAGGTGTTTTTTTCCTGCTAGGGGCCAAAATTCCTTTGAAAATTTCTCTTTGTCGTTCATTCTTTGGATTCTCATGAGCAAGTGCCAACACAATATCGGAAGCCACTTCCATCGTAGCTTTTCAAAATCATCTACACTAAAGTTACGATGTCTTCATCCTTCAATATGCCAACCTCCGAGATGATTTCATTTATCCATGTGGTAGCTTCATCGTGATGACACGTCTCACCTGGATCTTCCACACTAGGCCACCCAATAATGTTGAATCAACCTCTCATGTGTCCCATTGTATTTCCACATCATGCTAACATCATATGCCACTGCAGCTTCTCGGAGCCAATATTATGCCACCATGTGTCCTATCGAAGGAGAGAGAAGAGAGCCCATCAAACCTTGGTTTTGCCAAATAATTCTTTGTTAATATTCTTTGCATTCCTCAGTGCTTTATAATACTATCAGAACTCTAAGACATTGTAACTTCTTAGAATACCTTAGTTAAGAAGTTTTGATATTCTATTGTCGCAGACCTCTTTTATTCAGATATTTCGATGCCTTAGTCCTTTCGATATTCTGGTATTTTGATACCTTAGTCCTTTTGATATCCCAAGGTTTCAACTTCCAATGTGCCATGTACTCCAACTCTCTGAGGTTTCTATATGCGATGTGCTGATGTCCTAATTTTTTTATGTCTAGGGGTTCTGATATCTGATATGATGTCTGCTCCAAAATTCCTTCCTTCTTAAGGCTTCAAATCCTTGGACTTTGGCAGACCATATCTTTTGATTCAGGAATCCATTTTTGAACCTCCGCATATAGTTGTAAAACTCTTCCATAGAACTTTACATTGAATAGGGTCTAACATAGGCTTTGAGTCCATTTGGTACTTGTGATATGGTTGAAAACTCTCTACCACAATTTTCTCCTTTACTCTTCTTTTTCTTGAAAAATCAAACTCTCAACCACCATAGTAATAATTTTATGGCTTCTTCAGTAAGCCTACTACTGTGATGATTCTCTACATGAAGCCTCCAATTTACATGGAATTCCATCATTGTAGAAATCATTTTATGGATTTTCCAGTAAGCCTACTACTGTGATTATTTTCTACAAAAAATTCCAACAAACATGGGATTCCTCCCTAACACCCAAACATCACGCTGACCCTTATTTGACATCAATGCCAACACTTACACAACCACCCATATACCACCAATTGTCCAAAAATCTCCCCCTTTGGTGTTGGTGGCAACACCATAAGCTCCCCCTGAAGCACGGCATAGTCTACTATAATGCCAATCATCTCCACATTTGACATCATTTACAAAGAATACTTCTCGAATACTCCCCCTGAACTATTGCAGCCTACTCTACCATGAGTTTTGCATGCTGAGTAGCTGCCACCACCTACCAAAATGAAGTAATTTCGAGAGAGGAGTCACAACTCCTATATGCAACCTAAGATATTAAAATGGTTCTCTTGCTAGTGGTGTGATAAGGATATCTTCCAGTTTCTCTTTAGTGGCCACATACTCAAGTCTAACAGTGTTTGTTGCAACTTGTTCCCTCAAGAAATGGAACATGATAGGAATATGCTTAATCATTGAATGCATGACTATAATTTTGGATATGTTGATGCCACTTATGTTGTCACACATTATTGGAATGGGGTCAGTTAGCTATACCTGTATATATTTCAAGGTTTTCTTCATGCATATAATCTGCGTACAACGGGTAGCAGAAACAATATAGTTTGCTTCAACAGTCGACAGAGAAATGGATTCCTATTCCTTGTTGACCTATGACACTAAGCATTTTCCCAAGAATAAAGTTGCACCTGAAGTACTCTTCCTATCATCAAGGATTCTACCCCAATCTGCATTCATGTAGGCCTTCAACTTGAATTATTTTCTCTTTGGATACCACAATCCATACTTTGTTGTTGCTTGAAGAAATTTTAATACCCTTTTGACAACAACAATATGACTCTCACGCGGGAAAGCCTGAAATATGCCTAGAACCCCTACTACTTGCATGATGTCTGGCCTTTAAGCCGTGAGATACAATAAACTTCCTATCATTAACCTGTATTCATTCTAATTTACCGGTAGTGTTCCATGTTCTCTCCACAACTTGCAACCTATAGTCATGGGTATTCTAACTGGTTTGCAATATTCCATCCCAAATGTCTTCAGAGTTTCATTGAGATATTTGGATTGAGATATAAACACTCCTTGTGGAGACGGAGTAATTTTCAAACCCAGGAAGAAGGAAAGTTCTCCGATCATGGACATTTCGAATTTTTTTTGCACACATTTTGCAAATTGATGCCCCAATTGTTCCATATTGCAACAATATATTATATCATCCACCTACAAAACTACTATTAGTAGATAGTCTCCTTCAGAATTTACATATAGGTTACTATCAACTATGCCTTTCTTAAACCCTTTTTATTGAAGGTACTTATCCAACCTTTCATACCAAGCTCTTGGGGTTTGTTTTAATCCATACAAGGCCTTCTTTAGTTTTCATATAAACCCTTCATTGGAGGTGAATAGAAATCCTTTTGGTTGCTCAATGTAAACTTCTTCTTCTAAATCTCCATTGATAAATGCAGACTTCACATCCATCTAATATACCTTGATATTCTTATGGATGGAAAGAGAAAGAAATATCATGATAACTTCCAGTCGAGCTACTAATGAAAAAGCTTCTTCAAAATATATCCCTTCTATTTGGGCATACCATTTGCAGACCAATCAAGCTTTGTTCATGATTACTTGACCCTGTTCATTGAGTTTCTTATTGAAAACCCATTTGTTTCCAATAACATTTTTCTCTCTCATCCTTAGAACAAGCTCCCAAGTGTCATTATGTTCAATCCGATTAAGTTCTTCATTCGTATATTTCACACAAAACTTGTCTTCACTTTCTTGATAGAGGTTCTTGGGTTCTATTTGTGATAATATAGTCATATTTACATAACTTGTACTGCCAACAAGTTTCTTTCTGGTTTGGACACCATGTCTTTGATCTCCAAGAATCTAACTTTTAGGATTTTCCTTGTGTACATATTTGGAGTGTGTCTTTTGCCTTGAAGTCATGTCTGCTTCCTCACCTTCACCATCTAAACCTGCTTCCTCCATATTCGTAAACCTCAAATCTGAACTTTATTCATCATATCAATTCATATTTCTTTTAGAGGACTCAGGTTGTGAACCTAGTTCATCTACTATTATGTCGATGCAATCCTAAATCTTCTTTGTTTGATTTTTGTAACACTTATATCCTTTTCTTTGTGTAGAGTACCTGAGAAATATCCCTTTGTCAACAAGTGAATCAAACTTTCTAGGATTTTTTTCATTACCTTCAATGAAGCACTTGCTTCCAAACACCTTAAGGTGTTTAAATGGTGGAGGTTTTCCCTTACATAACTTATAGGGATTTTTATCACTATTAGGACTAAGATGACTTTTGTTTGACATATATACTTCTACCTGGGATGCTTCTCCCCAGAAATTATGAGACACTTCTGCTTCATCCAACATTTCTTTGGCCATTTCCTGGATTGTTTTGTTCTTTCTCTCTACTACTCCATTTTTCTGAGGAGTTATATCCATTGAGTATTTCCTCTTGATGTCTTGCGCTTCCTAGAATTCCTCAAATTCTCTTGAGGTGTACTCTCCCTCTCTATCCAATCTTAACCATTTTATCTTTAAGTCTTTCTCATTTTCTACTTGAGCTTTAAACTTGTTGAAATGCTTGAATTCTTCTAATTTTACTTTTAAGAGTACAATCCAAATGGCCTTGTTGAAATCATCAATGAGCAACATGAAATACCTCTCTCCTTTTGAGGTTTTTTCTCTAGTTGGGCCACAAATGTTTGTTTTAATTATCTCCAGAGGTCTGAATGAGGATAACTCTTTTGAACTGAAATGAGTTCTAGTATGTTTTCCAAACTGACGTGACTTACATATTTAGTTATTGGGCCTTGAAAACCTTGATAATCCTCTCACAACTCCCATCTTGCTCACTTTTATCAAACTTTCAATATTCATATGCCTAAGCCTCTTGTGCCATAACCATGTTTCACTTGTTCTTCTTAAAAATAAGTTAACCCTAGAATCATCAAACACATATACGTTATAGTGGGTTATAATTTCTTTTCCCACGAGTTTTCCCTTCTTCAGGTTACAAATCTCACATTCTTTAGATCGAAAGGTTGCATTGTAGCAATTATCAAACATTCGGATAATAGTAGGCATATTGTGCTTGAGACCTTCTACATACAACACATTCTGTGTTTCTATTTTTTATCAAGATTGACTACACCTTTACCCTTGATTCTTGCTGGAGGATTGTTTCCAAAGGTGACATTGTTTACTCTATCCTTTTATTTTAGTGACAAAAAATTGTTTTTGTCTCTAGTCATATGTTTGGAACAACCACTATCCACATACCATTTTTTTTCTTTATTATAAGCTAATTAGATGAGTCCACACTGCATGCTCTTTTTAGTATTTCGGTTCCAGCTCCCCTTATCCTTTTGGATAGTTGATTGTCTAACATTTTGGGACTTAGACATGTACTCAAACCTTCATCTTCACCCACTAGATTTGTGCCCAAAATTATTACATTTGAAGCATTCTACTTTACTTAGAAAGGGAGAGAAGACATTTCAATTTCTAAGAGAAGGGTTTTGAGATTTATAGATTTGATGCATATTATATATGGGATTTTCATCTCTTTAAACTTTGATCCTTCTACAATTAATAGCCTTATGTCCAAATATATGACGCTTATAACAGTGACCATAAAAAAATAGGCATGCCTATTGTTGGAAGCATTATGAGATTATGCAGGGAAAAACCTTGGTCATTTCACTAATTTGTTCATTCACCATTGATGATCTCCTCTTTTCTTTGCTACTCTTTTGTATTAATTAATTCCTTCATGATGCTTTTTTCCATGTCTCTTTTGTCTTCAGGATACGATCTAGTCTCCTTGTCCCTTCAGAATTTTTTTCATTTAAACACTTCTTGGTCATTGTTCTCTCAAGATCAGTTCTTAGAGAGACAACCTCTACTTCAAGACTCTGACTACTCTCTTCCCGCACTTGGACTAGATCTTGAAGAACCTTGTATTTTAATTTATCCTCCTCCAATTTAACTTTCAAAGATAGAATATCATCTTTGCATGTCTCTGAGGTCATTTCCCTTTTTAACTTGAGTATCTCCTGCTTCGAATGATTGTTCTCCTCTTCTAGTCTCTCACAGGTTCCTTTATTTTCTTCCAATAGAAGGACTAACCTATATGTTCTCTTGATAACTTCCTCAAGATTTTCTTTTTGATAGGAAAAATCCTCATTTTCAGAGATATACATACCTTCCTCTACACATTGTAATAGTTCCTTCAACTGCTTATTATTCTTCCTTGACTTCTTTAACTTGTCAAAGGAACTGATGAGTTCCCCTTCAAGTTCCACTACTCCTTCTTCTTCCTCCTCAGAGTCCATAATACCTTGTTTCTTAGAGTCTGTTTCAAAAGCCATAAGAATATACTTATGTGACTCATTCTTCGACGAGTTTTCACTGTCTGACTCTGGTGTTGAGCTATCCTTTTTGGAGCAGAACCTCTTTTTCCTATAGACCTTTTTCTTCTGATGTGTCTGAGATTTGTTTCCAAATTGCAAATCCTCTTACCTTTCAATTTTTTCTTTATAAGGACATTTGGATGATAAATTTCCAACTCTTCCATAGTCAAAACACTTAAAAGGAAACTTCCCTTTATATTTTCTTGAGCCACGCTTCAGTTTTCTAGCTAGTTGAGCCAACTCTTGGTCAAATTCATAGTTGGAGAAGTATTGATGATCTTTATTCTCCTTGGACTTTCTATATAATTTGAATTCCACTTCCTTTGATTCATAGTTTTATATTCCTACTCTCACCTCATAGGATGTGAGTGTACCATGCAACTAATCCATCGTGAGGTCCTTTAAATTAGCCATCTCTTCAATATATGAGAATTTGGAATTAAATATCATGGGTAGAGATCTTAATATTTTCTGAACAATCATCTCTTCCTTGACCTCTTCACCAAGTCCTCTAATCATATTAGTCACTTCATCAACTCTAAGGAAATATTATTTTCTTCTTTCCTTCTCATTCATTCTCAAGCTTTCAAACCTCATTCTGAAAGTCAAAATTTTTTCCTACTTGAATTTGTCATCTCCTTCATGACACTAATTAATCTTTACCCACACTTACTTAGTAGATTTACAATGCATAAATTTTACAAGTTCTAAATGACTAAGGAAAAAGAGAATGGCAGTCTTCGCTTTAACATTGTTCCCATATAATGTTTTACCATCTACATCAGTGGGAGGAATTTCAAGGACATTGTAATCTATAAGTATCGAAGTCCAAGCATCTACTTCTATGGACATAAGATACTCTTCCATTCTAACTTTCCAAGAGGCATAGTTGGTCCCATCAAAGGCTGGTATTCTACATGATTAAACCTATTCAATCTCTTTCCTAAACATAATTCATTATAGATATACCTTCCAGTGATTAGACTATTGCTGAAGGAACCTGACTCTCATACCAATTGTTGAAATAAGGAATTCCTGAGAGTGGGGGGTGAATCACTAATTATGAAACTCTTTTCCTTTTTCCTATTATGCTTACAATCCCTTCTTATATTCTTTTACTTGTGAGAGCATTCGTTCACAAAAGCAGTGAACCAAAAATATTTCAAACACATATGTTCATACAACAATCACATGAGCAACACTCACAGATTTGACACAATGTTGTTCATGTGGAAACCCAGAGGAAAAAACCACCAAATTTGTTGCTTGTTTATTATGAAAATTAAGCACCCACTTAATTACATATGTTTGTTTTTGAGCACTCACTCACAAGAGGAACCATCCAAATTTGGTTAGAAAGCACCAAATTTCCAAGAGGGACCAACCTCTTCAATGTGCTGGAACCAACCTACTCTTACCATTGTTCTACTATTTCATACAATTTTCAAATTGAAAACAAAGGCATACAAAATTTAAAGTAAAATACAAAAATGGTGTTTTGTAGATTCAATTACTGCACTCTGTCTTTTGTTCTCACATGCAACATATCTTTTGTTGTTGATCACAATAACACTTCCTCTACTCTCTGCCTCCTCTATCAAGGGCTCCTTGTTAAATTCTCTTTAGCACTACCCTCGCACTTCTCCAGACAACATTCTTGATGTGGTCTCTACTGTTTCACATAGTGTTCTCCTTAGTACTTCGACCTCTCTGTTTCAATATACACCTCTCACAACACAACACTCTCACAATTAGCTCAACTCACCCATCTTCTCCATTATAGGCGATGATATTTTATCGCTAAAACACTCTACGCAATGAATTATTTGTTGTATGTCCTTTAACTTCCCATCTATACTTAGGGATGGCTTCCCTTGTCACTGTTGCGTCACCTAGTAGGTTCTTGTCACAATAAAGAAATAGAGATGGACCTTGCAGTTCTTTATCATCTGACTACGTAGAGCTCCACGCTGAGAAATTAATTCTCATGTGACCTACACACTCCTCTGAAAGTCCCATTCTAATTGATCGCTCCACAAATATTGATAGTTCATAGAGGTGACTGCTCTGTTCTCATTTATTGCGAGCATTTGTGCACGCGAAGAAGACGATTTCTTCCTTCATTTTGCCCAATTCATCTCTACAAGAAATGTCATCCTCAATTTATTGTCACAAATTCTTCTATAGGTTTAGTCCCTTTATGAAACAACTCCTTTGATCCTGCATTCAATTTCATAACTACAAACCCATACACCCTTTAACTCACTATACTAAATCATTGAAGAAGCTCCACATCGTAACTTCACAAAGGTGGGATATTATGATATTTCTCAGCCCCAATATCCTTAGCTGCTATGACGCTTAGATCCTTGAGAATTTGTCCTCCATGGGACCAAGAACTGTGACTTGTGGCTTATATTTTAGGTGTTAAGGTGTTTTGTTCCTACCGGGGGCCAATCTTCCTTTGCTAACTACTCTGTGCCCTTGGTTCTTTGGATTCTCATGACCAAGTGCAAACCCAATATCAAAATCCCCTTTCATCATAGCTTTATAAAATCATCTGAACTGAAGTTACAGGTTCTTGATCCTTCAATATGCCAACCTCTGATATGACATCGTTACTCCACATGACGGCTTAATAAAAATTACACGTGTCACCCAGATCTGGAACATTAGGCCACCCAATAACGTTGAGTCATCCTTCCACATGTCGTATCATATTTCCACATCATGCTGACATCAGATGCCATTGCATCTTCTTCAAGCCAATATTATGTCACCATGTGTCCTATTAAAGAAGAGAGAAGAGGGCGCATCAAACCTTGGTTTTGAAACAAAATTCTTTGTTAATCTACTTCAACATTCCTCGGTGCTTTATAGTACGATTAGAACTATTAGACATCATAATTTCTTAGAATACCTCATTTAAGAAGTTCTGATATTTCGATGTCCCAAGCCTCCAATATTTTGATATTTCGATGCCTCAGTCCTTCTGATATTCCAATATTCTAATACCTCAGTCCTTCCAATATCCCAAGGTTCTAACCTCCGATGTGACACCTACTCTAACTCTTTGAGGTTCCAATATCCGATGTGCTGATGTCCTGATGTGCTGATCTTCTGGGGTATCAAGATTTGATTTATTGTTTGCTCTGATATTCCTTCCTTCCCAAGGCTTCAAATCCCTAGACTTTAGTATACCATATCTTTTGATTTAGGAATCCATTTTTGAACTTCCATATATCGTTGGAAAACTCTTCCAGATAAATTTTCATTGGATAGGGTCCGATGTAGGCTTTGAGTCCATTTTCTACTTGTGAAATGGTTGAAAATTCTCTGCCACACATTTCTCCTTGACTCTTCTTGTTATTCTTGGAAGGTCGAACTCTCAACCACCATAGCGATCATTTTATGGATACTTCAGTAAGCCTACTATTGTGATGATTCTCTACATGAAGCCTATAGCTTCCATGGAATTCCATCACTGTAGTCATCATTTTATGGATTTTCTAGTAAGCCTGCTACTATGATGATTTTATACAAAATATTCCAACAACCTTGGGATTCCTCCCTAACACTCAATCATCATGTTGGACCCTCTTTTACATCAATTCCAATGCTTACACAACCACCCATATGCCACCAGTTGTCGAACAAAGTCTAACTTTTTTTAGATCAATAATTAGCAAGAATTTAATTTCATAGTATGGTCTACTGAAATTTTCAAATTTCGACTCACCCATTTCTGACTTTAGCATTGACCAGAGTCTCATAATTTGATCATGTTGGGGCACAAAATTAGGTGAAAATGGTGCCTAGTATAGTGCCATATAGTTATTTTTCCCATCAACAATTAGACATATAAATGTTTCAAGAATATAACATTATTCTCAAATAGAATCAAATATTAATAGAATACATTCAATAGAATAACCATAATTTCAATAATGCACTACATTCACTACAGATTAATTTAATTATCTCTAATATGATTGCATAAACCAACTTATAAATGAGGAATGAAACAAAATTGATATACACTAGTGGTAGAGTGTTACATGGGGAAAAATGCTAATCTCAATTAATATTTACATTTTAATGACAAATTATACTCCATTCAAAATATAGTCTACCAATAATTTTGCCCCTACACTTATTTGTTTTATTGTTTATAATTGGATTTTATTGGTGTACTAAAACGTTTTTTCATTGTTGTGTATTGAAAAATCCAAATGAAGCAATGGATATAGGGCATCGATGGGGTAGAACTACTAAATCATATAGAGGAAAGTAAGTTGAAGAAGATATGACAAAAAAATATATAGATACAATAGGGGTAATAAGACAAAGCATCTTCAACTGAAGGAGGAAGTTCTTTATGAATTCACAAATACTACAACAAAGAGAAGAGAAATTCATCTTTTTCCATGATGCCTTTCAGGTCAAACTTATTGGTTGAAAATGCACAAGAATGATGATTAAATGTGATTCTATGATCAAGGGAAATGTTTGCAAATTAGGATGCCATGTGGGATAGGGATTTTGGATACTTTTATTATCAAAATTTTGGATCGATGTATATACCTAGGGTCAGAAATGTTTTTTTTTCAACTCCAAATTAACTTGATATCAAAATTTCAAAGATATGACTGAAGTGTAGTCTTGTGTTGGATAACATTTTTAATGAAATAATATAGTTGGTGTACTAAAAATTATTGAATATGTTATTTATTATAGGAGCTAGATGAGGCCATGGAAAAAGATCGTGTAATATCAAATGAGGACATAATGGATGATGTGGGACATCAGGTACTCAAATTTGAGTTAACTCAGGAAACATTGATCTAATGGAATTTTGTGATATATCCATATTTTTTCATGATATTATTAAAATTTATAATGTATTATATGTTGCAAATAATACTAAGAGGGGGGTGAATCAGTATTATCAGATCAATAATTTTATTTCTCAAATAGATTTATATATGCTACTTCAGTGAAGTGAACTAGTGTGTACATGCAACTGTGATTAGAGAAACCAGCGTATATGCAGGGAACTTGTGATTTAGACAATTTATCATGTGTTGATCTTAAACCAGTACATTAGTAACTTATTAGACAGTGCAGTAAAAGTAGAATAAAGCATCGCACATAAGCAACACACATGAACACCAAGATTTAAGGTGGAAACCCAGTGTGGGTGAAAACCACTTGCTGTTGTCATCTATGTCTTCTTTTAATAATAATAAAATATATTTACAATCTTGTAATGGTGCAGGCTCATACCAACCTCTATTGATTACTTTCTACTTTCCAATTGGAGATGATACATATTTGAATTTAGATCATATGTTGACATGATATGCTTATATTCTGCTAGCTTTCTCCATTCACCATTGTAATATGACAAACCATAATATGACATTAATATCCTATTGGTTTGTTTTGAATTATTTCTATGTTTAGATCCCACATGGACATTTTGGAAAATAAATAGGCCTAGGTTGACTCCATGAATATTGTATAATGTAGTTGTATCCACAAAATTGAAACACTTCATACACTATAGGTAGTTGTTGATCATTGGACCAAACACAATATAGTCGACAATCAAATGTCTCTTTGTAAATTGATATCAAACTCAAGGGAAATTCACCATATTCATCACATTCATTCTCATTTGGTATATAATGCACCTTCCCTCTTGTCTTGAAGAAAATTATGCATATTTAAACTTGTTCTTGTTCTATTACTTGTTTTCAATAATTCTTCATCTTCCGAGATGATATATCTACACATATTTCTTTTTATACGTATCATTAGATAAATTATCATTGACCTATATGATGGAATTTTGTGGTCTAGGAAAATTTGAACCAACAAATTTATCCTGTAAGTGATCATTAAGAAAAAAATTAATTATTTAAATAATGTAAAACAATGTTTAAATGAAGAAAACATATTATTTATATCAATATAGAAAATTACTTACCACAATTCCTGTTGGATTCAATTTGATTGTAGGAGGCATACTACCCACTGGATGCTTATAATCTATGTAATGTATTTGTACAATCACTTATTTGCATTGTTTCTTTAGACAACATACAAAACATCCACAAACAACAATTTTCTCAATGTATTCATCCCATTTACTATAGTCCTGACCAACCTCTTTTTTAGTGCAATCATTTGTTGTGTCTATGGGATCCATTGTGATATACTCTTCCAACTATTTTCCTCTACATGATTTAATAGTGTTAAGTCCATGGCCACATACATATTTGTTTATTTTCCTATTTGAAGGCTCATGCTTTGCATTTTCTCCAATCTCCATCTAAAATAATCAACAACATGCATTAATTTCTATCAACATTAGATAATACACTATAAATATTAATAATATCATGAAAAAATATGGATGTATCACAAAATGAAATTAGATGAAATTTTCCTAAGGTAAGTCAAAATTTTAGTACCTGATCTTCTGCATCATCCATTGTGTCCTCATTTGATATTGACATTATTTTTTACCATGGCTTCATCTGACTTCTATAATATACAACATAGTCAATAATGTTTAATACACCAATTATATCATTCCAATGAATATACTAACCAACACAAAATTTCCCTTTAGTCATATATTTGACATATACATCGAACCAAAATTTCATCAAGAAAAGTATCCAATATCCCTACCCACATGGCTATCCTAATTTTCAAACATTTTACTTAATCATAGAATATCATTTAATCCCCTTTATTGTGCATTTTCAATCAATAAGTTTGACTTGAAAGGCCTGATGGAAAACAAAATTGGCTTTCTCTCCTCTATGTTGTCATATTTGTGAATTCATACAGGCCTTCCTCCTTTGGTTGAGGTTGATTTGTCTTCTTACTTGTATTTTATATGTAGATTCCCTTTCCATATCTTTCTCAACCCACTTTCCTTTTTATGATTTAGTAGTTATACACAATCCACATCCTATGTCCAAGGCCTCCTTTGGATCCTATAATACACAACAATGACTATAATTTTAGTATACCAATCAGATTGGCCAATAAATGAAGGCTTGTCGTGCATTTTAGTGAAGCAAAGAAATTTTGGCCTACTTCAAAAAAATGCATGCACATCCTTCATTACAAGGACAAATTGAATGATTTAGATTCAAGAGTGCCTTTTTTTACTAATAATCCACATTAATTTTTCACATAGAATTTTTTATTGTGCATGAATACTTCAAATTAGATTTTTTCTTGGTCTACAAGTTCAAAGAACTAAAGATGGTATTTATCTTTCACAAACCAAATATCTGAAGTAGATCTTGAAAAAGTATGGAATGGAATATTCTAAACCTATATGTACTCCAATGTTAACAGGATGTAATCTCGTCTCAAATGATGAATCAGCAATAGTACATCAACCAACTTATAGATCCATGATTATTAGTCTGCTTTATCTAACAGGTACCCAACCTGACATCATGCATGCAGTAGGAATAGTTGGAATATTCCAAGAAAATCCAAAGGAATCACACCTTTAGGTAGTAAAAAGAATTTTCAAATGTCATCAAGGAACTCAGGACTTTGGACTATGGTATCCTAGAGATGCAAATCTTACTCTTCATGCATATAAAAATGTCGATTGGGCAGAAAGTGTTGATGATAGAAAAAGCACTAGTGGTGGTGCATTCTATATGGGTTCCAGGTTAGGGTCTTGGTTCAGCAAGAAACAAAGTTCAATTTCTTTATCTATAGTTGAAGTAGAATATGTGGATTGCATCTTGCTGCACACAACTACTTTGGATGATGCAAACTTTGCAAGACATTCAGATCATGTGTACTCCACCCATCTTCATTCTATGTGATAATACAAGTGCCATCCGCATATCAAAGAATCTAGTCATGCACTCCAAGACCAAGCACATACCCATCAAGTACCATTTTCTATGAGAAAAAGTGCTTGAACAAAAGGTCAAATTGGAGTATGTCCCCTCCAAATAAAAGGTTGCTGATATATTCACTAAACCACTACCCAGCAAAACATTTGAATATCTCAGACAACAGTTGGGAGTAGTTGTTGCATCATCCTACTATTAAATCTAGTTTTTTCAGAGAAAGGTTATTATACGTGTGTTTCATGAAGTATAGTCGTGTATACACCTGAGTTTTTGTGGCTGCAGTAGCATATATGTTTTTTTGACAGGAAAAAAAGTGGGTCAAACTCTAATATCGGTACTGTGTCTGATATTGATGATTGCAGTCTAACGATATGTTTTGTTCATTAATTTTTATCTGACTGACAAAGATGCCATGATTAATGACTTGTTAACAATGCACAGGTAGCACAGGTTCAAGGGGAGCATCTGCCTTTACACGCATTATGTATTGTTGGCATTATGGTTGTTGAGTCCAGCTATGGCTTCAAATATTTATACCATTTGTTTCTTAAGTCATGTAAATGTCTAGGGTGTGATATGAATTCTCATACATTTGAATGAGTCCTATTGGACAAATGATGTAATTTGTATCCCCACTTTGCATGGGATGGATGATGTAATATTTATTTTATTTCTGTCATGTATAAACATTTGTTATATCCCCACTTGGTTGGGAGATTGATGTATGTATGAGTCATTGCTAATAGGAAGGTCAAACTCACATAGTTCAGTTATAAAGTCATGTTATTCTTTTGAAAAATATTTTTGCAAACTCTGCGTGTGCTTAGGGGCAGCATGGACGGTTTAGTGCATCACAACATGTACAAAGGGGGAGTTTAATCAGCAAATTCACCATGTGCCTAGGGGGAGCATGATCAATGTTTATATTCAACTTTTCAGATATGAAAGCCTTCACTTTCATCAGCCCTTTTCCCTTGATATCAAAGCAGGAGAATATCTTTGTCTGCCCTTTTCCCTTGATGTCAAAGGGGGAGAGAATTTGGTGTTGGTTGTCATCTCTAAAAAAGTTCTTCAACTTGCAATAATCAACACCAACATGGTTGCCATCAAGTCCAAAAGGGGATATTGTTGGCATTATGATGCATGTGTTGTACTTGATGGAAACCCACTTGTAGCAGAACAACTCACTTGTATATGGTAACTAGAAGAATCTACATGAGAGATATCAGATGTGACAGAATGCATGGCAGTTGTGTTTACAGATGTGACAAAATGCAGGGAAGTTCAAAGGAATCATTTTAGAAGTAATATGGAAAATCACAGGGTAAAAGGTCTATTCAGAGGTAACAGGGCATTGGTATAGAAGAATAGGAAGATGACACTAAGGTCTACTAATCAGAATAAATGAAGAGTTAAAAGGTTGACGTAAATCATTTTAAGAAGTATACGCATGTCCACTTAGTAAAAACAATGTATACACGTTGGTCCATAGAAAAAAAAGAGCGTATACATATACACACACTCCCATAGGAGGAAAATCACGTACATGTTGGAAAACCAAGGTTTTCGTCCAAGGTATTTGGTCCAAGGTTATTGGTCCAAGGTATTTGGTCCGAGGTATTGACCCTAGGTATTAGGTCCAAGGTATTGGTCCTAAGTGGTTTTGGTTCAAGGTATTGACAAAGGATCTAAGTATATAAGGAGGATAAGATCAAAGCGCTAAGGGAACAAGTAATGAATATCTTATGAATTGTTATATCAAAAGAAAATATGCATGTTATGGATTTCGAATCCTTTGCTTGATCTAGACTAAATATGCACCTGAGAATTTGATGATGGATGATATCTAATGATGGATCAAGATCATAATGACTTATTATTATTGAATGATTTGATATTGGGCTAGATCTGATTATTTACACCTGTTTTATTCTTTAAATATTGTGATCTGGGTTTGTCTAAAGTCTGGAGGTGAAGCAAAGTTATGAAGTAAGTATTTGCAGATATGTACGCTGGTTAGCTTTGATGAAGGTGTGTATACATGTTAGTTCGACTCTTCCAAGTAGCATATGCAAAAGAAAAGCTTGATGTTCAAGGATGACTGATCTATCAGATCAATGCTATTATTTTATTGTTGTCTGTTAATGAAGTCTTCTTAGATCTGAATGTAAAACTGAATGAATAAGGAGTTTGATATTTGATAGCTTGATTGTATAAGTGAGAAGAAGTGATATCTGTTGCTGCCTGTGTAAAGCTCTGTAGTTGACAGTAGATGTTCAATATATTGTTGGTTGGTACAAACTTGATTCAAAAGTTTATGTTTGTAGTAGTTTTAGAGGTATACACAAGTTTGATTAACGGATGTAGCGTATACACACAGTTTGGGTTCAGCCAAGTAGCGTATATAGTCTGATGCATGTTTTATAAGGTTGCAACTGGTTCTAAATGATGATGCAGTGTTCTGGGTTCAGATCTGTGTAATGGTTACAATAATCTATCTATTCCAGTTGATTGGTTGAATTTGATTAAGTTTGAATGAATGGTTGATTCAGTTGTGTCAGAGGTTCAATGATTGTTTGATTTAGAGGTTCACATGTTTCAGCGATTGATTGTTTCAGTTATATCAAAGATTGATGATTAGGTTTCAGTTATTGGTTGATGCAGATGAATTTGATGGTTGTATTGCAATGGTGATTGATTTTGAGCTTCAATGTTACTAATAGGTCTAGTATGAAAATTGGATGAAACGTGGCCTTCAGATTTTTGTGTTGTGATCCAAGAGTATCCTGTTTGAAAATTCATGAAATGTGATCCCTAGAGGAAGAAAGAAGGTCATAGCCTTCTGTAGGCCGGCCCCTACGTACTAGTAAATAGATTGGCTGGTACAAGAGCTAGGGTGTTGTAGCTCCCTTCCAGTAGATGCTGGAAAATGAGAGAAGGTTGTAGCCTTTTGCAGGTGGGTGCCTATGCACTGGTATGATTCTGCACCAGTACAAGATAGTAAACAGATTTTCTTATTATTAAAAGAAGAGAGAGATGACAACAGCAGGTGGTTTTCACCCACTTTGGGTTTCCACCTTAAATCTTGGTGTTCATGTGTGTTGCTTATGTGTGATGCTTTATTATGCTTTTACTGCATTGTCTAATAAGTTACTAATGTACTGGTTTAATATCGACACATGATAAATTGTCTAAATCACAAGTTCTCTAGATATATACTAGCTTCTCTAATCACAGTTGCGTGTACATGCTAGTTCACTTCACAAAAGTAGCGTATATAAATCTGTTTGAGAAATAGAATTATTGATCTGGTAATACTGATTCACCCCCCTCTCAGTATTATTTTCAACAATTGGTATCAGAGAAGGTCTTTTAGAAGAATCTTGATCACTTGAAGGAAGATCCATCAAGAGGAATAATCACGAAAGCATGGGATCCATTAGACTACCAATATTTGATGGGAAAAACTTTGTTTATTGGAAAATAAGAACCACAACCTATCTACAATCTCTTGGAATAGATGTCTGGGAAATTGTGGAAGGAGGATATAAATTTCCAACAACAATTCCTACAGACGCGGAAGGTAAAAAGTAATATGAAACCAATTACAAAGTTGTCAATAATTTATTGGGAAGTTTGTCACAATCAGATTTTGTCAAAGTCATGCAGCTCAAATCAGCCAAAGAGATATGGGACAAAATCATTCAAAGCTACGAAGGAGACTCTCAGGTAAAATGTGCTAAGCTTCAAACTCTTAGAATTCAATATGAAACTCTTAAGATGCATAGTGATGAGAGTATAGCCAGTTACATCTTACATATGGAGGAGGTTGTTAATTGTATGAAGAATCTGGGTGAAGAAATAAAGGAAGTTACCATAGTTGAGAAAATTTTGAGATCCTTGTCTGCTAAATTTGAATCAAAAGTGTCTGCCATAGAAGAAAAATAGGATAAATAGAATATCATTATGACACAGCTTCACATAATCCTAACTTCTTTTGAGATGAGAAAAGGAGGTCCATCAGATATGAGAGAAGCCGCATTTAAAGCTTCAGGAAAAGGAAAAGAAAAGGAAGAACACAATGAATCAGGACACATTTCAGAAGAAAAAGATGAGGTAAATTTTGTCAAAAAGCTTCAACAGGGTTCTCGAAGGTTCAGAGGTAATATACCTTTCAAATGCTTTGCTTGTGGTAGAGTCGGTCATTATGTTCCCAGATGTCCTCATAAAGATAAATATGAAAAAGGGAATAGGAAACAAGTTGTGAATAGAATGAGTTACTATATTAATGAAGATAGCGATGGTTTATCTAATAGTGATGAAGATAAAATTGGTAAAGGTTATAGACTTCTCATGGCTTATGATAGCGATGATTTTTGGGATAGTTTAGAAGAGGATAGTGACGGTTTATCTAATAGTGAGGATTATAGACTTTTCATGGCTTATGAAAATGATGATTTTTGGGATGCTTTAGAAGAGGAAAACTTTCATGAAGAAATCTCTAAACTAAAAATTTGTTTAGAAGAAAAAAATATCATCATAGATACCTTGACATACCAACTTCCTGAAAAAGAAAAACACAATGAAAAACTAGAACGTGAAATTGTGGGTCTAAGAAAAGATCTTGAGAAAACAAAATCTCTTAATCTTAGATTTTCTAAAGGATCAGAAACTTTAAATGAAATTATCAAAGTTCATCATTCTCCTTTGATAAAGATAGGTCTTGGATATACTGAAGAAGCATCTCAATCACAGAAGTTGTCAATATCCACCAAAAGCTATCTTGATGCAACAAAGACCAGTAAACAGTATGGCAATCGTCAGCAAAGGAATAAAGATGATCACCAAGTAAATCATGCTAAATTTTCTCCAAGGATGAATATCAATAGAAGCCACAACCAACCTCAGGAAAATCATACTCAATTTCCTCAGAAGATGAATATCAATAGAAACTACAATCAACAGGTATATAGATTTGGTAGTCGCAGAAACTTCTTTAATGGGAAATGTTTGTCATGTCATAATTTTGGGCACAAAGCTGCTCAATGTGTTGCTTACAAAACCATCATGACTAGAGAAGCACAAAATCAAAGGAATGTGACATCAAGAGAAGTTATTATAATAACCATTATCCTCTTAAAAATGAAGTAGATTGATCAATTTGTAACAACTTTGGTCATGAAGAATTTGAATGCAAGAGAAAATTTGGGCAAACACCTCAAAAGGAGCAAATGCTATTAAATCCCAAGATATGGAGAAGGAAAGAATATAAAAAACAAAGATGTGGTATAGCCTTGTATGCAGAAGGACAAGAAAATCAGTGGTACATCGACAATGGATGCTCCAAACATATGACAGGTGACAAAGAGAAAATTTACTCATATAATGTCGTAGAAAAAGAAAAGAATGTATCATTTGGAAATGAAAATCCAACTGTCATAAAAGGTAAAGGTTTTGTCTTCTTGAAAGAAAAGGTTAAAGATGGAAATTTTATGTATGTAGATGGTTTAAAGTATAACCTGTTGAGTGTCAGTCAAATGTGTGATCAAGGAAATGAAGTGGTGTTTCGATCAAATAAATGTGTTGTTCATGAGCTTGATACAAGAGAGACTGTGATCAAAGGTACATGAACTCCAAACGACTTATACATGCTCAAAGGAGGACAACGACAGTGATATCTAAGCCAAAATGACGAAAAATGGATGTGGCATAGAAGATTGGGACATCTAAGCTTTTCTCAAATAAGAAAAGCATGCAGACTCAAGGCTAGTCGTGATCTCCCATATATCAGCATCCCATAAAATACAATATGCAAACCATGTCAAATCGGTAAGAAAACCAAAGTTCACTTCATGGAAAAAGAAGGGTCATCTAGTAAGCTTCTTGAACTTATCCATACTAATTTATGTGGACCAACAAGGAAAAAGTCACCTTGTGGAGAAGAATAATTTATTTTGTTCATTGATGCTTTCTCGAGAATGTATTGGATCGGTCTTCTAAAGCATAAAGATGAAACATTTGAAAAGTTCCAAGCCTTCAAAGCTTTGGTTGAAAATGAATCAGATTGAAAAATCAAATGCCCCAGATCTGATCGAGGAGGGGAATTTATATAGAATGAACTCTTTGAATTTTGTGAGAAACATGGAATAAAAAGGCAATTCAGCACCGCAAGAACTCCTCAGCAAAATGGTGTGGTTGAAAGGATGAAAATTACAATTCAACAAATGGCTTGAGCTATGCTAAATGAATCTGGAACTCCTACGACCTTCTGGGGTGAAGCTGCATTTGTTGTCGTGACTATTCTCAACAAAGCAAATGTTCGGGTAAATATCACTCAAACTCCACATGAAATTTGGTATGGTAAGACTCCTACTGTAAAATACTTTAAAGTTTTTGGAAGAAAATGTTTTATCAAAAGGACTGATGAAAAACTTGGTAAGTTTGAGCCCAGAGCAGATGAAGGGATTATTCTTGTTTATTCTTACAGAAGTAAAGGATAGAAATGTTATAATAAAATACTTAGAAAAATTGTTGAAATATTTGATGTTGTAGTTGATGAAGCATGCAGAAATCTGAAATAGATAAAATCAACATAATATTATGACAATGAGGAAGATGGAGATTACTTTCCCACATCAAATCAAAATTATATTGAAGAAGAAACCAGTGAAGCACCAGAAGAAGATATAATGGTAGAAGAAAAGACTCCATCCAGGTATATTTAGAAAAATCATCCAGAAACTCAAATTTTAGGAGAAAGGGAGGTTGGTGTACAAACAAGAAGAGCTATTACAGGGACCTCAAGCTATCTAGCATTACTATCCTCCATCGAACCTCAAAATGTAAATGAAGCATGGAAAGATGAATGTTGGGTCAAGGCCATGGATGAAGAACTTGAGCAAATTAAAAAAAAAATGACACTTGGGAATTAGTTCCTAGACCTCATAATAAAAATATTATAGGAACGAAATGGATATTCAAGAAGGGTATGCTCAACAAGAAGGTATAGATTTTGAAGAAACTTTTGCACCTATTGCCAGAATTGAAGCCATAAGAATGTTTCTTGCTCTTTCCAATTTTCAGAAATCCAAAGTATACCAAATGGATGTAAAATCAACCTTCCTTAATGGAGATTTAGAAAAACAAGTTTATATTGAACAACTAAAATGATCCATTCTTGGAAATGATGCAAAACTTGTATGCAAACTAAAAAATGCTCTCTATGGTCTGAAATAGGCTCCAAGGGCTTGATATTACTACCTTGAGAAATATCTACACAAGGGTTTTACAAAAGGTTTTGCAGATAGAAATTTATATACAAAGATTGAAAATGATAAATTGCTAATTATTATTGTTTACGTTGATGATATCATTTTTTATATCAATAAAGAATCCACGAGTCAGAATTTTTCTTCAGTAATGCAGCAAGAATTTGAAATGTCCTTTCTTGGTGAACTTACCTATTTTCTTGGTCTACAAGTTCAGCAAACTAAACATGATATTTATCTTTCACAAACCAAATATCTCAAGAAGATCTTGAAAAAGTATAGAATGGAAGATTCTAAACCTGTATGTACTCCAATGGTAACAAGATGCAGTCTCAGCTCAAATGATGAATCAGCACAGTACATCAACTAACTTATAGATCCATGATTGGCAGTTTGCTTTATCTAATAGGTACCCGACCTGACATCATGTGTGCAGTAGGAATAGCTAGAAGATTCCAAGCAAATCCAAAGGAATCACACCTTTAGGCAGTCAAAAGAATTTTCAAGTATCTTCAAGGAACTTAGGACTTTGGACTATGGTATCCTAGAGATGCAGATATTACTCTTCATGCATATATAGATGTAGATTGGGTAGGAAGTGTTGATGATAGAAAAATCACTAGTGGTGGTGCATTCTATATGGGTTCCTGGTTAGTGTCTTGGTTCAACAAGAAACAAATTTCAATTGTTTTATCTACAGCTAAAGCAGAATATGTGGTTGTTGCATCTTGCTGCACACAACTACTTTGGATGATGCAAACTTTGCAAGACATTCAGATCACATGTACTCCACCC